>CAIGRB010003084.1:27576-62663 GCA_903798255.1 Fraxinus quadrangulata | reverse complement strand
AAAACTGAAAAATTCTCCGAATCTTATAGCAATGTCATTCTTTACCAGTTTTTTCTTCATCACGTTCCATATTAGTGCATTATTCGCCTTATCTAACCCGGACCCGGCCACAGTTCAGACCCAGATGGTTCTACAGGTCCCTTCACCGCCGGTCACCATCCCTGCCTTCCCAGAACAGTCGGACATCGCCGCCTGTCCATTGGACCTCCCTGACCAGCTCTTCCATGGTATAAAATCCGCTTGTGGCTCAAAAACCCACAACCCGAATCAACTCCATCGGACCCGCTGCTGCCCGGTTCTCGCGGCATGGCTTTACTCCGCCTATTCGAGCACCGCATTACAAGCGTACCTTACCAAATCCCCGCCGCAAATTGCGTCTTACGACATGCCGGTCCTGCCCGATGACTCCGAGACCTGTGTCGACACTCTTGAAAAGGCTTTGGGAAGCAGAGGCATTGAATTGACGAAGCCTAATGAGACTTGTGATGCAGTGTACTGTTATTGCGGCATTAGATTGCACCCATTCACCTGCCCAGAAGCGTTTTACGTGAATTCGCACGGTAAATTGGTTGGTAGTAAGAATGTGAAGCAACTGGAGAAGGATTGCTTGAGTCATAGCGTTAATGGCTACGCAGGGCTCGGTGGTTGCTCTAAATGCTTGAACAGTCTTCATTCGGTATGAAATTTCCAATTCTTTTGTTTTCTAATAATTTCTGTCAATGAATCAAAATTATATTCAGTACATTTATCAATTGTCCATGAAGAATTGCGATAGAAGATGCCGTCTATTGGGGTTCACCCTCAGTTCAGTCGATTGTGAGAAATTTTGGGAAAGTGCATTCTTCTTTTTCATAGTTTTTCCCAGTCGCAAATAAAATAGAGAGGAAGAGAGTATATGCCACGCGTTCTCAGAAGGCAGTACTATTTTGTATCCTGCTTTGGCAGTACTCACTTATCAGAATTCACTTAGAGTCCATTTGGCATGGTTTAAAGGAGCTTTTGAGATTGCTTTTGGATAATTTTACGAGGAATAGGAAGTATTTTTAAAAATTAGTTTTCAAACAAAAATTATATAAACTTTTCTACGTGAAGCAAAAATAAAAGTCATGTCAAACGAATCCTTAAAACTACTTATACTTGGTTTGATTCGTAAAAACTGTGGTTGCTTTATTTTATAAAAATGTCTATGTTAAAGCATCTGCCGTATTGTGTAATATTTTCATCTCAACGAGACCAATCTATGTGAAATTTCTTTTAAGAAGTGTTTGTTACAATTGAGTACGCTTCATTAAAGACGTGATTTGTAGTTTTGTATGAATTGATCATCAACTTCCTTCACCTAAGCTTGCGACTATCATAGCTTTTTCTTGAGTCGAACATTCTTTAGCGCTATAGATTTCCAGTCTCCTGTCTTACTTTAATAGCATGTCTAATAGGGAAGATTGAAATATACTATTGGACTCGTTTGGCATGATTTTTAAAAAGTCAAAAGGAGCATTTGATAACCAAAAGTTACTGTTGGACTCGTTTGACTTTATAAAAGTGCTTCTTCTAATTTGAACAATTTTTAGAGAAAGTTGGTTTAATAAAATCGTTTAAAAGCACTTCCAAAATAGAAACCTCTTTTAAAAATTAGTTTTAAAAAAAAGAAAAAAAAAGAAGCTAGTTTCTTTCAAAAGCTCTTTTACAGAAAGTAAAAACAAAAGTAAAAGTCATGCCAAACGGACCCTAATCATGTCGAGCTACTCTTTCAAATGTTCTTTCATCTAGCAGCACATACGGATTCAACATCTACTCTAAATACACATCCCTTCTGATTACTTTTGAAGTACCTTGCTATAAATTATGAAGGATTCGTGCAAGTGCTTTTGGTACTCTACATTCTAATCATAAATCATATCTAGTTAGTTCCCATTTGATCACATGAAAGGATCATGCTTGTTCTAACTTCTTACTACGTAGTTTTTGAAGCATTAGGCTGTCGTGATCAGTTTAACAGTATGTCAATGTTAGATGTGGCTTCTAAATCATCTGATGCATTGTACTTAATTTATGCAGCTCAAAGAGGATAAAGCTGGTCGTACAAATATATCCGATGAGAGGACAAGCAAAATGCATAACCGGGATTGTGAGCTTATGGGTCTCACATGGCTTCTTAACAAGAACCGAACTGTCTACATACATACGGTGTCTGCTGTTCTTCGGGCTCTCATGATGAGCACGGGAGATGCTGATCCACAGTTTTGCAGTCTAAACAGTGATGGCATGCCTCTAGCTGTTGATTCTTCAGAAATCAATGATCAAAATTCGTCATCCATCCCAACAGTCTCACTTTACCACTACATGCTACTGCTTTCTCTGTTATATTTGAGCATCCTTGTGTCATTTACTAGGTCTTAGTCAGTAACTACAATTGTGATTATTTGATTTTGGTGTAATGAACTCCATTCACTATTCTAAGTGGGACAAAAAATTCTCAAATGTACTTTGTAATTTAGGTTAGTGATGTTGCAATTTATCTAACGTGTCATTAAAATTTGGAAAATAATAGAATTGTATTTGGCAAGGGTAAAATGATGAAAATATTAATGCATGACGATTCAGATTAATCTTTTAAAATGAAACTATAAGAACATTTTCAATGTATTTTATACTAGACCTATCTCTTAGAGACAGGTATTTTTGAATTGTATAAAACACTCTTTATCTTCTAGAAATTAAAATAAATGGTGAGTTTGCCTCTTCAAATAGAGAGAGTCAAATCCACTGTACACAATGATTCATTTTTAATTGCAAAAGGGGGGAAGTAATGAAATAAAAGAAAGCTTAAGAAATGAGTACGGAGTGAAAATTAATTTGTTTCAATGGTCGGAGAAATTTTTTAATACTGTTGGAGTATGAAACTTAGGCTACGTTTGATCTTTTTCTTTTTGGAAAAAAAAAAAAAAGAGTTTCGTAAATGTAATTTTCTGAAAAATATGTGAATAAAAAGTAAAAAAAAAAATTTAGGCTTGTACGAAAAATTATTTTATTTGGAGAATGTGTATTTAAAAATGAGTTTAAAAAAAAAAGTTCTTGGATATTGTGGCTCAAATGGAGGCTTGATACTCTATATTACAATTAGTTAATACACATGTTAATTAAATAGTGAATGACATCATTTCATATTCCATGAGTCCTAAAAAATTTTTCTAGTCTGACACTACCGATGTATTTGATTGTATTTATTTTTTATGGAAAATGTCAGTTTTCCATCCAAATGCCCACTTTGAAGTATTTAATTGCTATTTTTTTTTTTTTTCATGAAAATATCTTTCAACTTTTAAAAATATGCTTAATTTTCCTTTTTTAAGGAAAACATTTTCATTGGGGGAGTATATTTTTGTTTTCCTTAAAATAAGAAAAATATTTTCTTTTCTAACATATATTTTTCATATCAATCAAACACACACAAACATTTATTTCAATTTCCAAGTGTGCAGATTATTAGAGTGGACGGTTCGTTTATTTTTAACGTCAATGATAAATCACACAGAAGTTACTACCAACTCTTAATGAATCTTCCATTATTAAACTCTAGTTTCTTGAAATCCATAATATACCACAAAAACTTTATCCCTTTTACCATGTTTCCCCAAAATTTTACAAAAAAACGAGTTGATGCCAAAAATTAATTGACACCTATTGATCAATTTTTGTAATTTTTTTAAAGGATTTGACATGAAAAGGCAATAAAACCACGAACCTAGTCAACTGCCGGTGTGAATTGGGTGTAAATAGAGTTTGGTTTTTAAAAAAATGAGTGAGATAAAAGCCAACGTAAAATAGAGTTGAATTTCCTAGCCTTCAAATGGAGAAAATGGTCCTTTATATAGGTATAAGGAGCGCCTACACATCACCTTTGTCTTGCAAATCAAGTTGTTATTGTGCTTTGTACTTGAGCCCCCAAATTGCGTGCATGAATTCTGATTGGTTGGATAGAGTTGTATGAGCTACGCCATGAGAGAGTAAGGGCTATTCTTCGACCAAAGCTATCTTGTCGACTTTGAGCTCGAATTTGATTTAAAGAGAGAGAAAAAAAGTTAAGCATAAAACTATGAAAAATGTGAAAAAGTTACTTTTATGTCAATTTCGGTCAAATATTAGGATTTGATCAGGTAATCAAGTTATGAAAATAAATAAACTAACTTGTTCTACTTGTCGAGTAGATCGTCGTTGTATATTTGAAATCTCAAAATCAATTCCGGATGAATGAGAAATTGTGATCCGAAGTTGAAGGAAAAATCGAATTTTCTGCACATACTCATCGTTGTATATTTGAAATCTCAAAACCAATTCCGGATGAATGAGAAATTGTGATCCGAAGTTGAAGGAAAAATCGAATTTTCTGCACATAAGACTGTCGCTCGAGCGACAGTCCAACTCAGCTCCAGACTAGCGACATACTCTCTACCTTGGTGTTCGAGTGGCGCACGGACGACAGGTGAGCGACAGTAAAGGCTGTGACCATTGGCAAATGTTGCAGAGTTTTGGGGCTCATAACCTCTCATTTTCTATAAATAAGACTATTTGGACATCATTTAATCCATCCCAATTNTTTTTTTTTTTTTTTTTTTTTTTTTTTTTCATTTCATTCGAAATGAGTACAAAAACATTCTTTTTGGTTCATTGTTCTTGTGTTTTGGAGTGCTACAAACACAAGAAGAAAGTTGTTGTATTTTGAGAGTTTTGCCATCATTCGTAAGCACTGTTGCAGAGCAAAATTGACTTAAGGACAAAGATGTCAACTCTTGCATCGACTTTGCATCTATTTTGCTGGAGTTACTTTGTCCATTTTCATCAGAATTTTAACTTCCATTTTGGTGTTTATTTCTCATTTCCTTGCCATTACTATGTCCAAATTTTGGTAAGGTTGATAACTTTAATTTGTTAAAGAAATCATTCAAATCCATTTTACAAACAAACACTTACTGGTGGATCTCGACTATTTTTAGTGGAAACTTGGGAATAAGCCGCATTCAATTACCCTTTTCAACGACATATGCTACAGGGACATTGTTGAACCAATCAATCTCCCTTACAAGCTCGTGCCCTTTAGGCAAAGTTTAAAAGAACACAAGTGCAGTTATAACGTTTAAGGCTTGCAGAAAAAATGGACGAACCATACCCCTATTTTGGCAGCAAAATTCGTTATTTAAACACATCTGATGAGTCTGAAAAGCATAACATCTAAACCAATGAATAATATGTGAATACATAACAAAATTAGTTACAAATCCATAAATAAACAACCGCCACTTATTGTGTTCTAGAATGATCCAAAACCTACAAGAAAATTTATAAATACTCACACCTAAGAAAATGAAGGCATGAAAAGTCATATATCTCCCCCCTCCCACAATAACTATTTTCCCTCTTGCTTTTTTTTTGAACATCGAATTTAGAGAGTTTAGGAGGAGAATACCCTAGCTATGTGAGAGGAGTTTGTTGGTTATAATTTTGTGGTCAACAAATGGTGCTTCACGTGGGAACCTTGAGTAAAGAAAACCACGAATACATCTATCAAACTTGAAAAATCCTAGAAATCTATATATAAAAAAAGAGCCAAACAAAGGAAAATTCGAAGGATGTTAAAATGTTGAAAGTTTCAATAGAAGAGCAAAGCGATGATTCGATGAACAATAATGTGAATGCAAGGACTATATGTTAACGAAAGTTACACATCGACATTTTTCCCACTCAACGTCGTCATTTATGGAAGATGTCCATAGCAATGACTATACAGGAAATGACGAAAACCTCAAGGCACTAACAGTTGAGAATTCATCTCTGCATGCAAAGCTTGGAAATCCGAGGATGATTTTACAAGGTGAATTCGATGAGAACGAAATGGAGCCTTTTACTCTCTTCTTTCCTAAGAACAGAAGCAACTTTCATGTATTAAAAACCTGCGATAGTATATCAGATGAGGAAGAGAAAGAGAAAGGAGCGACGAATGAACAAACTCGCCCTACAGATACTTGTGGATGGGGTGAACTGTCATGGTATGAAGTATAACCTGCACAATCATTGTGAAGTTGGAAGTACAAAAAACCTTATCAATCCACATAGCGTCCATCTATATGGGAAATATGAAGACCTACCTACAACAAAGAAATGAACAGTCCTAGGGGCATTCGTTAAAAGAAGGATGAGACAAGTACCAGTCTTGAGATTGAATGGTGTGAGACAAGAGGAAAGAGAGCTAAACTAATTGCCGATGAGGACATATCGATGAAGAGAAGGACATCTTATGGAATGGCTTGTTAAGAAAAAATTCCTTCTCCTAAGATGTCAGCAAAGGAAATCCGTATTCCTTTCACCAATTAATAAACCCATTACAGAATGAGATTTAAATAAAGAATATCCTCGACAATTTAAGGAAGATGGAACAAGAACAACATTGGAAAATTCAAAAAAAAAGTTTCAACGTGTGCATCTAGATTGCCAAGAGTACATTACTTTCTTTTTTATGGATCCAAGAGCAAGATGCATACACTCTCTGCAACATCCTCATAAATTGTAAGAAAAACATATCCATCATCCGAAAAATGAAAGGAGAAGTTCTGCAAAATTCATCTCACCAGAAATCATGATACGAATGAATACTTTGAAGTGCTTAGGATGGCGAGGCTGCGAAACCAATAGAGGAGCATGCATAAAGAATCTAAAAGTCAAGCAAGAAGGTGAGATAAAAAGTAAAACAAAAGCATTCTGAGGCATCATAAGCATTAATTAATATCTCAAATTCTCGACCATATGTAAGAGAAATCAATATTATAACCGAGAACCTTTATGTAGGTGGAGAATCGAGGAACGCACGAAGAAGATATCCCCAAGCAGCTAAGCAGCCCGTATTTAAAAAATCTGGATTTGAGGTAATCCTAAAAAATTGCATCTCTTTCGATTACATTTAAATAATGGTGATGAATAGGGAATCGTATATCCCTGAAATGATGCATTGGTACTGCGAACCATAATACCTCGCAATGGACTTAACAGTCTATTGGAGGATAATAAGTTTTGTAAATATTTTGTTTAGAAATGCTTTTGAACAAATGCAGGTTAATCACACCTAGATACCTATGGCCGAACTTTTATATGGCTTCATAGAAAATAGTTTGTGAAATTTACGTAATTCGACCCTAACAATACCCAGAGAGGAGTGAATAGATATATTATGCGGAATTAAGATTATTAATTAATTAGCAACATGTTACCAATTAATTCTCTCTAGATGATTAAGTATGCAAGTCAATTTAACCTATGTTTAAATACCGCAGTTAATATAATCAATACAGAAAGTAGTAAAAACACACGGTATGATCACGGAGAAACTCAATTAGGAAAACTCCGGGTACTTTACCAGTCAATCCACTATAAACAATTCAGACACTTATAGTCTACCAGACTAGACGACGACACGTACTATCTGATATCTGGATTGAAGTCCTTACAGCTCTCCTGGAAACTATGCTCCCCTGCACCAATCATTATCTGCAATTTTCAATGCTCTATTGGAATCTGCTACCAGACAGGACTTCTACCCTTGCAGAATCGCCTATCTCCCGTGGATCACGAAGAACATCCAGTTCTTCACCGACTGGAACTCCAGTCAACTTCCGTTGATATTCAGCAACTCTGACAGACGCGGAGGAAAGAACCGTTTGGTATTTGGATTATAAAATCGATATTTTTTCTCATCAAAACAATATCACAAGACGAAAGTTGAAAGAATGAACATGTATGAATTCTCTCTGATGAAGCTCTCTCAATGATCAACCTTCTCCAATCACGTTCAGATGTGTTTTGGTATTTATAGGTAGGTTAGGAAAGTAATGGGCCGGGGAAAAAGCTTTTAAATCATGAAATAGAAATTTCTCGGACAACACTGTCGCTCGAGTGAGGGCTCAGGGACAGTCGAGCGACATACTGTCGCTCGACTTAAGGCAATGTAACAGTTGAGTGATGGAGGTTCTATTTTTGACGCTCGAGCCAATCCAAGGCGGCAGTCTAACAAAAATTCACGCCATATTTTCCTTCTTTTGCTATACTCGAACCCTAGACCTAAAAAACCTATTTTCATATAATTGCAAATTACTCCTTGATTTTTTACAATATTTAAAATTAAGTCCCTTTTATTTACAGAATTGTTAATTACATAATTAAAAACCTAACAGTTTGGTTCCAAAATGACAAACCACTTTGAAAATTAGGTTAAGGAAAAAGCCAATTAACATATTGATGGTAAAAGCATGAACATACTTGAAAATCCCTATTTAGGAAAGCAAGTGTCCAATGCTGTGAAGGGTAAATTGAAAACCCTACTCGGCAGTAAAGATAACTTTGCAAGCACTAGGGAAAACATGAATATTGAAATGATCAAGCTAAGATTGGACCTAAATTATGGTCACAATAATAAGGAAAACAAAAACACGGAAGGATAAGATGTGAGCCTTTTCCTGCCTATAACGAAGTCTGGATTAAACGCAAGTTTTCTTCTGCCTATGATGAAATTTTAAACTAAAGGTGCTATTCCAAAGAAATACGAGGACTAAATTCCGACCTCCCAAAAAAGATCAACTATGGAGGGTAAGTTCAAATCAGCCTACATGAAAGTTTGATGTCATGACAAAAAACCACTATAATTGTGCGCAAAATATTTGAAAAATGAAAAGTCATGATCGTGATCCATTGATCTTTATTCTGTTGCAATAGATGATTGAATAAACATTCATATTTTTACGAATTGTATCAATGATATACAAAAAAGTATTGATGCGAAGCACAATTAAAGATCGAGTAAGTTAAATAATGCGAGCCTAAATAAATTAAACAAAATAAGCAGTTTCATATAAAAAAGAGCTACAAAGTTTCACTACAATTAGAAGATGAGACAAATACAAGCAATTTCTCCAAATTAATTGAAATCTGAAGATTTTCAAAAGTTGGATCATTTCGTTTAACTTGAACATTACCCTCTAGGGGTATAATCGCTTCGGAAGGTAGAGGATGAGTGAGAGCAAGAGCATCAGCTGGCTTGGTAATAGTCTCAACCCCACTTAAAGGAGTAATTTGGAAATTCGTAGGTTGGGAATGGTCATTAAATAGCCCAGTCATTATATTATATAGATCCTTGCAAACGATAATTCGAACTAGAAGTTCGGAAGATAATTCATTTACTAATTGAAGTAATTAACAACATCCTATACACCAGCTTTAAATGTTCTAACTCAAATTAACATCATGGGAGGGCAGTTCGTTAATGTTAGGTCCAAAATGTATTGGTAAACTTTAGTGTCCAAAATGTCATTTGTCGTGTTGTTTTCGGGGTTGGGAGACACTTTGGAAGGAATCAAAGTCTACATAAAAATATAAAGACGAGGCAAAAAATCGTCCTTGGCTGCCAAGCAGATTGTTCAAGGGTTTTTGTAGTAGTCACTTGCAAGTTGGGCGTACATGGTCCGCTCGGGCAGTTGTATTACTAGATAAAATCCTAGATCACGGTTTTTAGACTTTTACTATCACAAACAATCCCAAACTCTCTATATCAAAAATATTCAAGGTAGAATGCAATATTGAAGATCAATTACTGATTCCAAATTTCTCTTGCTGAACCATAAGATCAAAATATTGAAAATCCAAAAGATTAAAAATCAAATAACCCTCTTCCATATATCTTTTAGAGCTCTGGAGACTCATTCCAAATTTCTCTGGCCTCAACCACACGATCAAAACATTGAAAATGCAAAAGATCAAAACATTAAATAACCATATTCCAAATATGTTTCAGAGTTCTGAAGATTCAGAGAGATGACCAGAGTTCATGTTCATAAAGAACGAGTTTGTTCATATTGATCTACGAAGAGAAAAGAAGTCCAGAGGTTCCAGAGCTATTGCTAGATTGCACAACCGATGAGTTATTCTATGCTTACACGTTGGGGGTCAGAGTCTACTAAGGTTTGGATTATTACTAGCAAGTTAATTTGGAGGTTTTTCCTCTTGAATAGTTCTTCAAAGATTTTTTCTTCGTAACCAAATCTTGGAGTTCTTTACTTTCTAGCTTTGATATTATTGCTTGATTGATTACTAAGGTTTAGATTGTCATTCAATTTATCTAGATATAATAATTTATGACTTATTACATATTATTGTTTTTTAATTTTTAATTCCATTATACCTATTCATCCCCTCTAGGTGTTAGTTGGGCCAAACCTCGTTATTTTAATTGGTATTTTGTTTTTTTATTTTTAATTCCATTATACCTATTCATCCCCTCTTGGTGTAAGTAGTGCCAAACCTTGTTATTTTAATTGGTATTGGAGCTATGATGATTTAGTCATTATCCGTTTATCCATATTTTGACTGAATCAATTAAGTTTATAGAAAGTTAGAATAAAAGCCTTCTTGAATTGATGGATGAAAGCGTTTGGGTAAGTGTAGAGAAGGGTGGGACTGCCCCATCTATGTCTATTGTTGATGTAGTTATCCTTATAGAGGTTTCAAATTGGATTAAGGATGAATTAGCTAAGTGTAACTAGAATAGTAAAGAAGTACATGCCATCTTTATGGCTTTATCATCTAAAGAATTTAAACGAGTGTATATGTGTGAGATTACAAAAAAAAAAAAAAAAAATTGAGATATTTAAAAACTACATATGAGGTAACTAAAATTGTGGAAAACTCTAAGATAAAGATGTTGACTACTGGTTTGAGTAAATTACTACTGGTTTGAGTAAATTAAGAGGAAAGATGATTAATCTTTTGATAAATTCTATGTTAAATTGAATGACATAGTGAATTTTGGTTTCAACCTAGGTGAATGAATTCTCAAGACAAAATTGTGAAAAATTTCTAAGATTCCTACCTGAGAGGTTTATACCTAAGGTTACTACAATTGAGGAAAACAAATACTTAGACATGGTTAAGATAGAAGCTTGTTGGATCACTCCAAACCTATGAACTAAAAATATCTGACTCGAAGAAAAAACAAGTTTATTGTCTTAAACCTAATCAAAGAAAAAGACTATGACACTATAGAAAATGACACTTTAAAAGATGAGGAAGTAGCTTATTTTGTTAAGAAATTCAAGAATTTTTTTTAAGGAATAAAAAGAAGCCTCAGGAAAAATACAAAGGTGGTCCTAGTAAATTCAAGAATGAGAGAAAAGAGAAGAAATATATTAATGATATTAGGAAGAAGTCTATATCTGTTGTATGTCATGAGTATCAGAGATTTGGTCACATTAGAGCTGAGTGTCCTAGTTATAAGAAGACCTTAGGTAAGACTATGAATGTATCTTTCACCGATGATGAGTTTAACACAGGTACTCAAAGTGATTCTTCAAGTTCTTAGGAGTGTCTGGACTATATTGTTTTTGCATTTGTAGTTAAAAGTGAATCTGAGAAGGAAAGTGAGAAGGTTGAGGATTTAGAACAGAATGACATCTTAGAAGAAGGATCTAATGATGAAAGGATATATATGAGGCTTATGACTAGCTGTTTGACAAGAGTTTTAAGATGAAGAAGGTAAATAGGGTTCGCCTTTAAGAAACTACATGATCTTGAATTATAAAATGAGAGACTTATGGTCAAACTTGAGGAATCAACTAGAAACGTGAATGAGTTGAAGGTTGAGAAAGAGGTTCAAGAAAACAAGGTTAAAACTTTTATTGGTGATCTTGAGAAATTCAATATCCAACTTCGCTCTTTCTCTAGTAGATCTACGAACCTTGACAACATCTTCGGACTAATCAAACCTACTGGAAATATGAGAGGTTTAGGCTATAGTGAAAAAGGTTCTTGTACTACTACCTCTTTAAAAACCACATTTGTACTTACCTCTATTAAGACTAAATGCTTAGGAGTCACTGAACCCCTTTTAAAAAAAAAATCCTAAGATAAAGGTCATTTATACAATGTAGGGTTAGTCAACCTAAAGTCCAGAATTTGAAATGTAGTCTTGCCGCTAGGTTCATTCCTATATGTTACAACTGTGGTTATTAGGTCACGTAAGATCTATGTGTCACAAACTCTTGGGTGGGAACAATAATTAGGACATCACTAGTTAGTTTACGTTCTTAACAAATCAATGCTAGTTACTTAACTGAAATGATGACTTACTTAACTAAGATAACCTCGACTTCTAGGATGGTTTTTGTTAGAAAAAGTAGACACATTAATCATATTGAAGAATTGAGCTGTCGTGTTGCTCACATTGCTCGTAAGGCTAAAAATGATTTGATATAGTATATTGATAGTGCATGTTCTAGATATATATGTGGAAACAAAGCTTTGTTCTCTACTTTTGATGATGGAGATTTGGAATCGTTATTTTTAAAGATAGTGCTAGCCTATCCTTGGTAAAGGTACAGTTGAAATCTAAGGTCTGCTTACCATTTCTAATGTTCTTCTATCTTGTCAAATCCTTGTATAAAAGACTTAAGAATGAGAAATAGTGTACCATAACTAGAATTAAGAGTGATCATGAGAGGGAGTTTGAAAACTTTCACCTTGAAAATTTCTGCTTAGAGGAGGAAATCCAACAAAAGTTTTATTCATCGATCACTCCACAACAAAATGAAATAGTTAAAAGGAAAAATAAAGTGCTTCAAGAGATGGCCAGAGCCATGCTTTGTAGTAAGAGTTTAGCAATGTATTTTTGGGGTGAAGCTATGAACACTGCATGTCACATAGTGAATGGAGTTTAACTTCGACCTAAGACTAATAAGACACCTTATGAGATATGGAAATGTAAAAAGCCTATTATCAAATACTTTCGAGTGTTTGGTAGCAACAGCTACACATTGAGAGATAGAGAAAACTTAAGGTAAGTTTTACTCTAAAAGTGATGAAGGAATATTTCTAGGATAATCTAGGAATAGTAGAGTTTAATGTGTATACAACTCCGTACACTTCCAGTGTTGAGATCTGTAAATGTTGTTGATGATGTCTTGAGTGAGAGGGAGCCATTAAGTATTTTGGAAGAAATCGATCAAATAAGTGACAATCCTATCAATGAATCTATAGAGGACCCAAAATGTCCCCTCAAAGCCCTCTAAAAGGTATAGATACTTCAGGTAAGAAACCTAGATCTATTGTTTAGACTTCCTGAGGAACCATCATCTAGTAATAAGACCACCATCCTAAGGCACCTTCATCTAGAGTTAAGTCGAATCACCTAAAGGACAATGTCATTGAGGATTTGGAAGAAGGGATGAGGTTATGTAAGAGAATTTTGGATAATTTGACATATACTAGTTACATATCTCAAATTGAACCCAAGAAGATAGAAGAACCCTTAGCGATGAATGTTGGGTGAATGCAATACATGAGGAGTTAAACCTCTTTACTAGAAACAATGTTTGATATTTGGTACATAAGCTCTAGAATTGTAATATTATAGGTACAAAATGGATATTCAAAGATAAGATTAATGATCAAGGTACCATGAGTAGAAATAATGCTTGGACCAAAGGATACATCTAGGTAAAATGTATAGATTTTGGTGAGACATTTGCCCTGTAGTTAGACTTGAATATTTTAGAATCATATTTGCTCTAGCTTGTACTCTAGGTTTCAAAATATATCAAATGGATATCAGGAGTACTTTTTTGAATAGAATACTTCAAGAAGTGGCCTATGTTGGTAAAAGTTTTATAGATCATAAGTCTCTCCACTATGTCTATAGACTTAATAAAAATGATTTTGCATGGGCTAAAACAAGCTATTAGAGCTTTGTAAGACTAACTACATATTTTTTGGAACATAGGTTTTCTAAAGGTGGTGTAGATAGAATTTTGTTCGTTAGACAAGTAAAGAAGGAAACCATCACCATAGCTCATAAGTATGTTGATGACATCATATTTGGACCTCCCATCAACTCAATTGCTCATGAATTTACAAAATACATGAAACGAGAATTTGAAATAAGTATGGTGGGAGAATAAATTCATTCTTTTTTTCAAGTAAATTAAATTTGGGTTGTTAATATCTCAATCAAAATATACTCAGGATCTAGTAAATGATCATGAGCTAGATAGCAAGAAACACACCAGAACACCCATGAAAACTAGTGATAAGATAGGTCATGATCCTATGAGAAAAAAGACCTGATCAAACTCTTTATCGGAATATGATATGCAGTTTACTTTATCTTACAACTAGTAGACCTAACATAGCATTTGGCATTGGTGTTTGTGCTAGATTTCAGGCTGACCCTAAAGAGTCTCACTTATGGGCTGTAAGGCGTATAATTCAATATGTCAATGGCCCTATAGATCATGGAATTTTGTTCTCTAAAGATTCCAATCTAGATCTAATAGGTTATTTTGATGCCGATGATAGAAAAACATATCTAGTGGGTATTTTTATTTAGGGACAAATCTTGTAGGTTGGATGAGTAAAAAATAGAATTCTATATCTTTGTCCACAATTGAGGCCGAATACATAACTGTAGGAAGTTGTTGTACTTAATTGCTTTGGATGAAGCAAATGTTGAGTGATTATGGAGTCCAGTAGGGTACAATGATTGTGTTTTGTGACAACACAAGTGCCGTAAACATTTTCAAAAATCATGTTCAACATTTTCAGACCAAACATATCATTTTGTTTGAGACCTTATGAAGACTCGTGTTGTATCTTTTGAGCATATCTCCATAGAAAACTAGATAACTGACATTTTCAAATGGTTTTAGGTTTGAGTTTTTTAGGAAAGCTATTGATGTTTGTGTACTTCCTTGAGTAGGTTTATAGGTGCATATGTTTGCATCATTTATTGTGTCTACTAATTCATGCATACACTCTCATTGTTGGTACATTATCTCATTTTTTAAAATAATAATTAAAAATATTAAAAAAAAGAGTGAGCCGAAAGGATTTTTGAAGTTATAACACTTTTAAGTAATATCTTTTAAGTATGTTATCTTGTGACCAAGTACTAGTAGAATGAATGAACGATGATTGTATTTTTATTGACATATTTAGAACTTGTTTGGAGTACTAGGTATATGTTTCTTCATGTTTCACCTACACTGCACACACTAAACTCTTGTGAGTGAGTCTTAATCGCGTATATGAGATTTGAGATGACAGCTATCGATGAGGTGGGGTGACCTTAAATAAAAATTGACCTTTAATTATCTAACCTAAGCTCTAGTACATTCGAATAAAGATAACAGTAATGAGCTTCAAAAGATTTGAATCCTATGTTAATAGAGAAAGTGATACATCTTCTAGTATTTACGACCCGGGTAGTTAAGCCTGCTAGAGTATTTAAAATCTAGTTCCCTATAGTCATATGACTTGAGAGTCATCGATTTAAAATTCGCTACAAAGGTCATTTAAAAAGTTTAATTTAATGGAGAAAATTCTACAAATAAGATGGGAACATAATAATAAATAAATAAAATTATATGCTTGAAGTTAGGGGAAGAAAAAAATTATAGTAAAATAAATATGAACTATTTTGTTTAAAAGGTCCTAGTAGCATTGTATTTGAATTTCATTATTTAATGAAAATATATTCATTAACTAGTGATTTCTTATGCATGTCATTTCTCATAAAATTAAGGTTTTAAGTCTAGATCACGGGATATTAGTGGTACTTTTCACACGTAGGTTTCTTATACATTGTACTCTATATAGTTTAGAATAAGTTGTTTCGGAATATTTTATTGTTCATTAGTTGTACCTGTATAAGTAATCAAATGACTGGTCATGTGATTACATCAATCTAGTTCTCATGTTATGGTGTCAAATTTAAAAATTCATGAAAAAGTATTTATTTAAAAACCCATAAAAGGTGCTAGCAAAAAGGCTCTCAAAGTGCACCTACAATGGCGCTCGAGCCGATTTTTCAAAGAAGGTTTGCTCACCATGTATCTCACTAGAGCTTGAGTGGTTCACATTGAATGGGCTCGAGCAATTTGCCTTTAAAACCAAACTTTTTTCTTTCTTTTTCTTCATTTTCATTCTTCTCAACACTCTTCAAATCTTCCAATAACACATTACAATCATCAAATTGACAAAATCACTTCATATCTTGTGTGGAAAATCATCATAAACATCACATTCATCAAAATCCAAGGTAAAATTTCAAAGTTCCCCAATTTTTTTCAAACTTTTGGCATTTTAGGGATTTGATTATTTCAAGCAATATTGTGCTAGTTGTTGGAAAATTAGGCTTGATTATGAATGGGTTAAGGATGACTGAGGATTAATTGTGGCTATTTGCATCAAACATAGGTATATTTTCACTTTTTCACACATATTTCAAAACTTTAGAAGTAGGGGTTTTTGTCGTTTTTGCGCAATTTTCTTCAATTGGTTAGAGGTTTGGGCTATTATGCATATGTTTGAGATTATTGTTGGTTTCTTGTGGATTTTTGCATCAATTATTGTTGAATTTGGTTGGGTTTCATAGAGTTGCCGTGAACGAACATGAGCATGGTCACCTCGAGCGGTCAATTATTAATAAAAAAAAATTAATTTTTTTCAGCATGGTTTTCAAAGTGAAATTCAATCAAAATATGCATTCTCATAATTTGCATCGATTCATGTGCATTCTCATCAGTTTATGTGGTTTACGTTCTTTTTCATCGATTTACATCATTTATCGTGCATGTTCATCGGTAGCATCAATTCAAAAGCATGTACATTCATCTCATCAATTTACGAGCGTGTACATTCATCTCATTCATTCATGTACATCATTAGGTCATAATTCATCGAGGTATATTCGTTATGGGTTTACATCGTATTGATTTCTCATTCATTCATATACATCATTAGGTCATAATTAATCGAGGTACATTCGTTATAGGTTTACATCGTATTTCTTTGTGAATCTGACCTAATTGTATTATCCAAATGCCTCCTAAATGTGTTAAGACAACAGGTAAGAAGTCTTGGGGTTCTACTTCATTTGATAGATCGAGATTTAATTCCTCAGTTGCACATGAGTGTTTGATAATTAGTTCTCATCCCGGCCCATTCTTTTGAAGTGTGAGATAATCCTTTCTAAGCTACCTTCGATACGTTAGCCATATTTACTTCACATAGTTTGAAGCCATTACTATGTCAATTGACTTCTCCATCTAAGCTCCTAGTCCTAAAGTTCTACTCAAATATCCATGAGATTCATAGGTTGACTTTTAGGGTTTTCCTTAAGGGTCAAGTTTTGAGGATTAATCTCGACGTGATTTCTTGTATTCTTAACATCCCTCGGGTCATATTAGCCAGCTCACTGTTACTCATAGTAGGTCACATGCTTTGCATTCTGCTACTACTCCAAATGAGCTTCCATCTTCCTCTCAAGACCCTCATCCATCTTCTTGTACCCGTTCCTCCATCTTTGTCTTTGTGTCCTATTAACTCCACAGTTGATATTATTGGCTAGTTATCACTGATTGTCGAGCAGCAGTCTCGTATGATGGATGACATCACATTACTTTGATGCACATCTGAATGAATTACAACGGATGTTGCTACACTCCGGATTGATGTTTAGTGGATGAGTGGACATTGGGATGACGGATCCGACTTGATGAAGGCTACTGATTCAAACTAGATTGTTGTTTACCCCTTTGTTATTCATGACAAAAGGGAGAGTAGTAGTAGTTATGTATTTTGCTATATTCGGCTACCAAATATTTAATTTGGGGTTTTGTAATATTGATATTATGTATATATTTGTTGCTAACAATTGGATATGCATGTTATTGATATAATATCTTGATGAATTTTATCTCAATCGTTGCATGCTAACTTTTTATCTATTTTCATGTATTTTTGCACTTGGTATTTGAGTTGATGTCATGAAATATGTTTGACAAAGAAATTGAGATGCCATTGAGGTTTTGTGTCATTGTGTTGATAAGAGTTAGATTTTGTCTATTGAGTATTTGTAATAAATAATTTGTTATAGAATACCAAAATGGGAGTTTGTTAGGTCCAAAATGTATTGGCGAAGATGTCCAAAATATTGTCTATTGAGTTGTAATTAGGATTAAGTTATCGGGGGTTGGAAGAGTCTTTCGAAGAAATCAAAGTCAAATCAAGAAGATCAAGATGAGGCAGAAAAATTGCTCTCTGGCCTCCAAGCAGACCACTCAATCGATTTTTCAGTGGTAAACTGCCCGTTAGGTGCCCACCGTCAACTTGAGTGGACGTTTTAAAACTTTTTTAGTGGATTATTTATTAGCAAGTTGCCTAGATATTTTTTTTCTCTTGAAGAGTTCTTCAAGGGTTTTCCTTCGTAATCAAATTTTGGTGTTTTATATTTTCCAGCTTGGATATTATTGCTTGATGGATTACTAGGTTTAGATTATTATTCAATTCATCTAGATATAATAATTTGTGCATGGATGTCACTGGGACGGGTATGGGTTGGAGCAACCTCCCCCTTCTCCACCCCACAGGGTAATTTCCTTCCCTGTGTCCGCCCCTATACCCGTTTAAGTCTGGGACGGGATGGGGCATGACAATTAACCCGTTTACTGCCCCTTTTGAATTCAATTTTAAAATATCTATTTTATTGCCCCTTCACTAAATATGACCATGTCATTGTGAATATATGGCATAGCAATATATGGGTTAGTCACATCTATGAATAGTGGTGTGTAATCAATCACCAGTTCCAAAATAATTATCTTTCATCAAAATTGAAATCCACAAATAATGCGTTTACATGGCTGAAAAAACACGTCCAATATATTCTACTTGTGCAAACTACACGGTTGGACAATGCAACACTGCATTTTGTAGATCTTCAAGTGCTTGCATCTTCTTCTAGAATGTCTATATCAGGCTCCTTAAAATTGATGATTGAAAAAGTGTTTATTAATTAGACAAATGATGTATTTAACTATTTATTATTCAAGTCCATTTGAAGAAAAATCAATTTACCTCATCTTCAATATACTATGTCACTTAACTTTGTACAACATCTAGAATACGATGTAGGTGACAAATGTTCTAACAAAAAAATAAAACTAATTAGCAGTAAAGAAATAACACAAATAACAATTATGGAAAAAGTAGATAATTGTATTTCTTGTATCATGAACGTCAAACCATAACCGTTCTTGAGCACACATCAAAGCCTCCAAAGACTTTGGGTGAAGCCTATTTCTTTGTAGACTAACAAATCTACCACGATACTAAATGCAAACTCTGATGCCACTGTAAATACTAGGATAACTAAAATATCTCTTGCACCTTTTTGCAATAAAAGATATTTTATTGAGTTTGTATTCCACCATGCCAATATATCAAAATCAATCGATCTAGGCAGTACATGCTCGTCCAAGAAAATATCAAGCTCTGACATCATACTATCAGTACTAGTCGTATTATAAACAAATAAATCAAATTAAGTCAACTGATCTTATTTATATTCCAATTTGGTTTGAAGATTTATTCATGTTCTCACTTAATCCATGTCTTGTTTTGTACTCATTTAGCAGATTATTAAAAAAATTCTAACATTTTCAATCTCAAGATCCGAAACTTCATTTCCATAAATCATTGGAAAATAATATTCAACCAACTTCATTTTAAATCTTGAATCCAATACAATAGCTACTACCAAAATTCCATAAATCTCACTCCAATATTTTTCGAATTTGTCAATCATACTTGAAGCCATCATTTTGATTTCATTATATGGAGATTTCATCCAATTATAAATTAACAACTTTATCTTACAAATATTAGAAAAATAAAGATTGGACGTTGAGTACTTATCTTAGAAGATATTTTAGCCACTTTAAAAAACACTCCCAACGTTTCACACATCTCTTTTGCCAAATTTCAATCTACATCACTAGGCAAACTTCTATATCGTATCTCACGTTGTATTACTCGAGGAATAACATCCATGTACTGTAAAGCACTATCCAACATTAAATACATAGAGTACCGCCTAATTTTGCAATCTAGTGCTAACTTTTTAGAACAAGAGATTTCAATTGACGTGTACAAATATCAAATTTCTCTACTCTTTTTGGAGTTGTTGTCTAATATGCAACATTATCACGGATTTTCTCAACACTTGAGTTAACGATCTTCAAACCATCTAACTATCAAATTCAATATGTGCGCACAACAACGCATATGAAAAATTCACCATTTAACAGAAATGAACTACCAGAAAGTTTATCAAAAAAAATATTGATCATGGCATCATTTGTAGTACAATCGACAACAAAGTAGACAACTTACAATCGATATTCCAATCCAATAAGAAATCCATCAACGATATACTTAGTACCTCAGACGTGTGTGGAAACGGCACATATATGAACATGTATTTAATAAATAAAACATAATTACGACAAAAATAAATTTAAATATTACATAACAATAAGATAAATTAATTTTATACAAGGTCAAAGTACCTCATAATTCGACTTTGAAGTCTCCAAGAATTATCTATAAAATGTATGGTGATGGCTATGAATCCTTTCTTCTGATTAGAAGTCCATATGTTTGTAGTGATTGTGATTTTGCTATTGTTCCTCTCCAATAAGCTCATTACTTTCAATTTCTCGTTATCATAGATTTTCAATTATCACTCTTTAAAGTGTTACGAGAAACGTTCTTAAATAATGATTGCAAAGAATTCGTGAATCTTCTAAATCCAATGTGTTCAACCATTGAAAGAGGATACTCATACAAGATTATCATACTTTCAAGTTCCTTCCGGGCCTTGTTTTGATCAAAAGAATAAGTACCCAATGAAACCCTTCCACAACCTTTCTCTAATGGATTCAATATTGTCTGCTTAATATCTTTTTGATTTCGATGAGAACATCTTTCATATGTTCATGCAAATGTTTCGTCCCATTCTTTCTTTTAGCCCCAATTTTCTTTGACAATAGTAACAAATTGCCTTCTCCTCCCCCTCAATGACACCTTTTTTTTTTTTTTCTTGAAGTGGTACCACACTGCCGAAGTCAATTTCTTTTCATACCTTGTCCACTATCTTCCTCATCACACAAGTCTTTTGGATCTTGTTGTGTGTTTACCTGACTAGTTAAATCTTCATGAGATGGACTATCACTTGATCATAGTGAAGTACTTCCAATGTTCGATATTGATGTACAATACTGTAATCCAGATATTTGAAATGAATCTAGAAAACTTGTAAGTGTGAAGCTATATGATAAATAACAATAAAATCAAACGCGCTACACAATATTTTCCGTATTCATGCAATGGACAGTTTCTCTGAATAAGTAACAGCAAAAATCTAGACTTAACACAGTAATTTCCTTTCGCAGCAAAAACCTGGACTTTTATATCTGCAGATTGTTAACTATAATTCAACCACACTCCTATAACTTTCCAATCCCTTGCCAATCATTCAATTTAATTGATACCAACTACATTTTTTTACTGACATTTACCAGGCTTCTGTCCCTTGTGAGTACTTCAATGCCTTTTTGAGGGTTCTCAATCTCCCGCAGTTCATCATAAAAGAAAAAAACGCGTATTATTGTAAATTACATCTCTTCATGTACATCTTAATCATAGTATTAAAAATCTTCAATTCTTGAACTATGTATTATTGTAAATTACATCTCTTCCTGTAAAAATCTCCAATTCTTGAACCGCGTATTATTGTAAATTAGATCTCTTCATGTACATCTTAATCATAGTATTAAAAATTTCAAATTCTTGAAAGCAATTTATCGAATTTCAGTAACAAAACCCTTGTGTTCTTATTTCAATAACAATACATCTATCAAAATTTAGTCCCACTACACTGCAAAAACATTTTCTATAGCAACATTCAAACCTAGAAAAGATAACATGGAGATAGGAGAAGATGAAGGGTTTGAGAAATTGTCAAATTACCTCAGGTCCTTAGTGTCTTGGAAGTGGGCCATTTGAGGGTCATAACTCACAATAGAGGGTTGGGCATGGACTTTTAATTTTAAAGATTCAATGGGGCGTGTGTAGGGGGCGGGAACCTTGTTATCCCTCTCTGCCCCATACCCAACCCGAGGTGAAGTCTCTCGCCCGTAACCCGACCCGATTGTCCAATTAAGAGGATTAGTCATGAAATAGATGTGGTTATATGATCAAAATTGAGTTTCTGAGGGTACTTTTAATTTCTATTAATATCTAAATGTCAGTTGTTAATTAGGATTACTCATGAAATAGATGTAGTCATTTATTAGGATTAGTGTTTAATTAAGTTGTTATAAATAAGGATTGTAGCCATAATGGCAAACGAGTTTTTTTTTTTTTTAAAAGTGTAGTCATTTTCTCCAATTTTCAATCCAAACTAATATTCGGGCACGAATCAATGATTTATTGATAAAATTAAATATTCGCTTATATATGTGGAATCTCTCCAACAACTCTCCAATGTTTTATTCTCTTAAAAAACATACACACGTTTATTTAAATGAAAAATACCGCACATGCTAGTATGTCCGTAATAATGATATCCGTATTTCGTTATTATTTACAGTCACTATAATTTAATATTCAGTCATATGTATTTTATTTCTCACAATCACAACTTCTTGTGATAAACAAATTACCAAGACTTGAATCTACGGATTCTATTAATTTAATCAGAATGGTAATTCAATTAAATAATAGATCTTCCACAACTAAAATGCATTAATCATATTAAAAGTATTCACATCTAAAATCGATTGTACCTACGGAATAACACTTATAGGGACTAACTCAATGTGGATGAACAACAATAGATATATTCAATTCACAGAAAATTTTTGAGGGTGACTGGTTCCGATAACTGTCCGATATTGGTTGGCGCTTGAAAATTGCAAGCAAGGGCGAAACAATTGAAGGTTGAAGTATGGTCGTGTGTTTCGAATTCAACCAGAAGATTGTGATTTAGGTTGGCAAAAAGTGTAAATGTTAAATATATTCTATTAATTGGGCTCCAAACAGTGTTGGTATTGGGTTGAGATTGGTTTAATTTTGGAATCGGGCTTAAGCTAAAAAAATTAGAGGAAATTACACCCACACAGGTATTTAAAATTTTCAATTAAAAATCAGGTTTGAAATTTATTTATACAAAAATCAGGTATCTCACCCAAACCTTAAAAATAAAAAAATCGTCATCTCTTTCTCCCTCATCTCTCGCCTCCCTCATCTCTCGCCTCTCTTCTTTCCCTCTCTCTTCTTTCGCCTCTCTCTCGGTACTGATGAAGTTCTACTACGATTCAGTGGTTGACGGTGGCTGTGGCGGTGGTCGCTTAGCCGATCGCGACGCTGCTGTCCTTCTTCTTTCTTTTTTGGGTCGCGATTTCGGTGGTGGCGGCTGTGGCGATGGTGGTGGCTATATGTGCGATCAACTACGATGTGGTGGTGGTAGCTGTGCGTGCAATCTGTTGCGATTTGGTGGTTGGAGGTAGCGGTGGCTGTGGGTGGATCTGCTACGATTTGGTGGTCGGCAGTGGTTGGTGTAGGCGGCGTTGGTTGTGGTCATTTTCATTGGGTGGTGGTGGTGGTTGTTGGGAGAGATGTGGCGGTGGCGGTTTATGTGGTGAGGTCGTTTTCTATTTGTGGTGTCAAGGTCATTTTCTGCTGGTGGTGGTGAGGTCATTTTCATTGGGTGGGCGGTGGCGGTGGTTGTTGGGGTGTTGGTGGTGGCGGCGGCGACGTGATTCTATGGTGTTGGCGGTGGAGACGACGGTGGTATTGTATTGGTGGTGGTCACAGATGATTTGTTGATTGTGACCAATAAATTGGTTGGTGTGTGACCAATAAAGAATAAATTGTGATTAATAAATAATGTGTGACCTACAAATTTATTAATTTGTGACCAATAAAAGTAATATGTGACCTATAATTTGATATTTTGTGACCATAAAATAAGTTATATGACTTATAAATTTTGTGATTTGAGTCCGATGAACAAATTGTGATTTTGAAATTTTTAATTTGTAATCGATGAACGAACTGTGGCCTATAAAAAAAATTTAATTGTGATCTTAAAATTTATGAATGGTNATAAGTAATTAATTAAATCACAAATAAATTTTAATGAAAACCTGATTTTTTAAATTTAAAACATATATCCTTAATTCTGAAATAGTGTTTACTAAAAACCTGATTTATGTATTGTTCCAAAAAAATTACCTTCCTTATTGGATCTGGGCAATAGCTGGAGCCGATCTTGTCCTCCATGAAATCCGCCCATTGTCCTTTATATAGGTATAAGAGCGCCGACACATCGCCATGGTCTTATAAATCATGTTGTGACCGTGCTTTGGTACTTAAGCTACCCAAGTATGAGAATGGATTCTGATTGGTTGGATATGGTGTTACAAACTATGCCATGAGAGAGTAAGGGCAAATACTTGACCTAAGCTATCTTGTCGATGTCTTTGATTCGTGGATCTCGATGATATTCAGTGGCAACTTGGGAATATGCCGCCTTCAATTACTCTTTTGATCGATATATGCTAAAGGGCAACATTTGGTCCGACCTATTGAGTTATTGTCTGTATTTGGTTAGATGAAAATCATATTTTTAATAAATTTTGATAAAAGTTGATGGAATATGTGATTATGGATCCCATGAAATATATAATTAATTGTTGACTTCACTTTTGTAGCCAAACCAAATATGGGCATTAAGTATACATTTTATTACCAATATGGTGTGTGAGTACTGTTATGCCTCTTCTAATTAGGCTCTAAACAACGGCCCATATTTCATGTCATTGTCCTACTGGAGTGAGTTGAGACCGTATATTGAGATAACGGAAGTGATGCATCACCCCAATCGAGATGCCATGTAGATGTCGAATCCCCGTGGCCTAGGAGATAGCTACAACCTACTGCAAAGTGAATTAGAGACAATTAGCCTTTTTGTTGAGAGAAGATATCTTTTACTTCACATCTTCCAACATATCTTTCATACAATTAATTGATGTAATATCCTTGCAGTAGATGCCTAACGATCAACTTTTTAGTTTACTTTTCAAAGATCAGACCTAGACTACAAGGTTATTACTTCCCTAAAAACATTTAAATACTCTTCAGCTTAAGATTGATGGGATGGCACCTAGGAGAAGATGCATCAGCCATCAAGATGAGGCCACATGTCTTTTCATAAAATGATAACAATTTCTCATCTTCTGTTATAAATACTCGCACTTACTATCACTTAAAGGTAATATAATTTTTACACACTCAAAATAACATTGCTCTGTCACATTTGTTCTCTCATATCCCCGTTGTTTGAACACTATTATAGTTCACGTCTTCCACACATCGTACATCTAAATATATTGACTAACATGACCATCGAAGTGCACACAACTGCCTCTCCCACCTTTGAAGAGGGCCTATGTTCCAAACGATTTGTCCAAGTTTATGGAGAAAGGCCATGTTATCCGTTCAAAAATTGAGGTGAATAAATTGGCACCATTAGTGAAAAACCAATCTATTAACCACAAGCAAATCTCCTGGAAAAATCTAATAGGAAAGTGCTTCAACTTCCCCCTTGAAAAAAAGTTTTTTTCTTGAACAAAGAATAAGTTGATTTTCCAAAGGAAAAATGTTCTAAGTGATTTTTGTTCCTTGAAAATGATAAACTTTGAAGAGAAATCAACTCAAAAGACCCCTATTCGAATAAAGGAGGCTTCTACATACCCTAAGTGCAAGTGATGATGGAAACTCAATGAGAGCAAGGGAAGTCTTTCCAAGAGAGGCCATTCAAACTCACCTAACCTACCGTTGACCTTCCCATCGTGAAGACGGTAATGTTGCAGCTTGCCTCACTAGAGAAGTGGCTACAATGACCACAAACATGAGAAACATTATGAGCAGAACTCTATAATGCAACATCTCATCTAACAAATGCAAGGGGTAGGTATGTATGAAAATGTCCCAAGTCCAATGAGATGCAAAGTGATAGGGCTTACTTTCAAAGGCATCCAGCCAATTGAAAGAAAGGTGAGAGTGGATGTACCTACAAACTATTCACTTGATCGAACTACGAATGACCCGCTCAATGGAGATGATAACTTTACTTGATTTATGAACGAGAGTGAAGACCTGAAAGATCTTCCAACGTCTTTGATAGGTTAGGCACCGGAGCGCCTAGAAATAAGCTATGGTAAGAACCTCCCATATTAGGCCCCATTAGCAAAATAAGGGAATAGGCCCCGATGTATCCAAAATATGTCTAACCCGAACACTTATGCCTGGGGATGTCATGCAGTTAATTAAGCACTTTTGGAATGGCTACGCTCGGGCTCAAGCTTGGTAACAAGTTTGAGCATGATGGGATATGTGCGATGATGATAGATCTAGATACCTTTGTTTCAAGTATTGGAGATTTTGTTTGTGTTCATCTTTCGTCGTCAAGCTTGAAAATTCACAAGTGCAGATTTTGTAACATCATTAGCACTGTCGTGGAAAACGCTACCAAAAGCCATGATTAACACACATTCCGGACATCTTCCAACAAGCTCATCCACTCCTTATCAACCCATTGCAAGAGATCCTTTGGTGCCATATGAAGAATCCTCTGAAATACAAACGTTACAACAATAGTTGACTCAATTACTGAGCCAACGAAATCCATATCCAGGGTCAATACCACATGTTAGTTTTATGGCTGATGCTCGAGCTTGGGTCCATGCCCCATTTTTTATATTGGTGATGCTGGAACCTCGGGCATACCCCCTATGACTTAAACCTTGAGATCGGTAGCCATGGACTTTTGGTGAATTTGCCAAGATCATTCAGGATGAGATTATGACTACTTTGCTATAGAACACTCACGGGTCAATCAATTTCACCCCTAACACTCCGTTCACTCTCAAAATCTTGTCATATCCCTTGCCAGATAGATTCAAATCTCCTCGAATAAAGGAATCTCAATGTGTACATGAACATCGTGAACTTGTAAGTTGCATGGGACCCCATGATGTGCAAAGCTTTTTCACAAACCCTGACTAATGCTGCTAGGGATTGATTCTCTATCTTGGAGTCCAATTCCATTGCCTCATTCTCAAACTTGGCCAACAACTTCTCTTTCTTCTTCACATGTAGTAAACGCATCAAGAAGACCATCACATCCTTTATACAAATTCAACAGGGGTAAAAATGAGTCCCTACGTGACTTTATGACATAGTTTAACAAAGAAAGGCTTCATATACCCGACCAACATATTACAGTAGTGTCTCTGCCCTCACATATGTCAAAATGTCTTTGTCAAATACCTCGCCAAAATTAATGAATGAGCTATTCACCAAAGGTGAAAAATATATTAACATAGAGGAAACCATGTATTCACGAAAATTTGGCCCGACCTCTGAGAGACCTAAACACAAAAGATAACACGAGTCAAATCCAAGTCAAGACCATCGCACGGGTTAAATAGAAATAGGAGATACTAACGATGTCATTTACCTATATAAACACTTTTAGATCCAAAATTCTAATGGAGATCAAGGACCTTAACGAACTTAAATGGCCCTCAAGGATAATATCCCCTCCTAATACTAGGGACAAGAGCAAGTATTGTGACTTTCATCGAGGACATGGCCACACCATAGAGAATTGCAAAGCTTTACAATGGGAGTTTGAGGTTTAATAAAAAAAAAGATACATAGGGGCTTATACTAGTCATGACAAATGCCCAATGAATGATCATAACAAGGGAAAGGTAAGGCCAGGGCAGTGGTCAACCTATAACAAAAACCATTAACATTATCATCGAGAGGAGACTCGAATACTAGATATAAGCAATATGTCTGACAATATACCTCAATCTCAAGGCCAGCTCTTGAAAATCTTTAAGACATTACATTTGGATGTAAAGATTCGAAAGGTATATCACCATCTCATAACGATGCCTTAACCATATAAGAGATTGTTGCTAACTTTGAAGTGAAAATAATTTTGGTCGGCAATGGGGGCATGGCCAATGTACTATCTCATGAGGCCTTTACTAAAATAGGAATTGTGGCTGAACAACTTAAAGCGGTTAAGACTCTTATTCAGGGATTTAGAGGTGAATTCATCGTCCCTAAAGTTATTGTCAAGATTTCTCTTACTTAAAGTTTGTATCAGAAGCAAATACCACAGATCACAGCCTTCCAAGTAGTTTGTATCTCGATAGTCTACAATGCCATCCTTGAGAGACCACTACTCAATAAAATCATGGCCGTAGTATCCACCTTCCACCTTACTATGAAATTTCCTACAAGTAATGGTGTTGTGGTTGTGCGCGAAGACTAGACAACCCTATGTTACTAGAGTTCAAAAAATAAGCACTGATGTCATGCAAGTTTCAGTGTCTGAGCTCAAGCTCGAACATTAGGGAGGACTTGCTCTACTGGGAGAATTAATAGAGGTTGAGCTTGAGATTGGAAAAAAAAAAGTGACCATCGGCGAGATCTCGATGTCACTCTCATGGCTAAACTTATCACTTGTCTTTAACGAACATTGATATATTTGCATGGAAGGTTGAAGATATGCTAAGAATAGACCCTAGAATTATGGTACACAAGCTCGATATTAACCCAGAGGCTAGACCACTCAAGCAAAGGAAAGGGCAGTTTGCACCAAAACGTAGAGAGGTCATATGTGAAGAAATATTTAAACTCGTCAATACACAATTCCTTTGGGAGGTCATGTACCCTTATTGGCTCTCCAATGTTGTTCTCATAATCGTAAAAAAACCCAATGGTAAATGACGAGTTTACATTGAATTTATAGACCTTAACAAAGCATGTCCTAAGAATGGTTATTTTCTACCTCGGATTGACAACCTCATGGATAGCACATTAGGCCACAAATTATATAACTTCCTTGATGCATTTGTTTTTACAATCATCAGATCCTCATGGGTGAGGGATCAAGAGAAGACATCTTTTATGGTTGACTCTACCATATATTGTTACAAGGTTATGCTCTTCGGATTGAAGAACTCAGGGGTAACATAGCAAAGACACATTAACAAAAATTTTTCTAATTTGATTGGAAAAATATTGAGACCTACGTTGATAACATGGTAATAAAAAATAAACAAGTTGACCAACATATTTCTGACCTCGATGAAGTATTCACCACACTTCGTAAATATCAGAAGAAGTTAAATCTAGCAAAGCGTGCATTCGGAGTAGCCTCAACAAGTTCTTGGGCTTCATGAAATCACCTATGAGCAAGAAAGAAGTATAAAAATTGGCAGGCAAGGTCACCGCATTAAACAAGTTCATATCTTGGGCATTAGATAGATGCTTTCCTTTTTTTGAAGGTTTTCAAGAGTAATCGAAGTTTTGATTGGAATGAGGAATGCAAAAAAAAAAAAAAAANCGAAACTCGAGCCTAGAGATACTTTGTTTTTGTACTTAGCTATTTCTCAAAATGTGTTTTGGTGTATTGTTAAAAGGTTAACAAGGCTCAACAACCCATCTGCTATGTAAGAAAATTATTACTCGATGTAGAGACCAAATATACATTGGCTGAATAGCTTGCGCTTTCCTTGGTCATGTTAGCACGAAAGCTACGGCGATATTTTCAATCCCATCCAATTATAGTTCTCAAAAATCGGCCACTTAAACACATACTTCAAATGAGTAATTGAACTTGCTGAATTTGACATAGAGTTCAAACCCTTACCTTCTATTAAGACTCAGGCCTTGACTGACTTCATATCAAAAATCACCGCAAAGCCTAGGGGGCCAAGGAATAACTAGACCATCACAAAGAACACTTGGGAAATATTTGTGGATAGAGTATCTAACTTCTCGACCTCGAGCACATGGTTCATAATTAGCATCCCAAACAAGCTCACAGAAACTCAATATTTACTTAGATTTGAATTCGAAGCTACCCAAAATAGGTGGAATATGAGGCCGTCATCAATGCCTTAAAACTCGCCAACAACCTTGAGCTTGAACATATCAAGATTTTCAGCAATTCACAACTTGTGGTTGGTCAGATTAAAGGTACATTTGAAAGCAAAGATGATAAATGAGCTAATATTGTTTAAAAGTTCATGATCTTCGCAGACGAACCAAGAATTGTGAAATTATGAAAATTACCCAAGTTGAAAATTATAAAGCCGACGTCTTGTGAAATTATTAGCATGATGGTCTACATAAAAATTGTATTGAACCTAGCATCAGTCAGACACATGGTGTCATGGACATTAATCATGAACCCTCATGGATGGATCTGATAATTAACTTCATAACTAATGGAAATTTGTCCGAGGATCCTAGAGTAGCAAGGAGCATTCAAGCTAGAGCACCAGGGTACTGCATGATTAGAGTAGTTCTATTTATTCCATAGAAGTTTCACATTCCCATATCTTAGGTGTCTTGGACCTTCAGCATCATCTGATATCCCAATAATAACTAACCAAGATGGAGCTGAATTAGTTTTCAAAACTTTTTCGAGAAATTTATCCAAATTTAAACAAGCTATGAATGAATAAATCAATCAAATAATTATGCACAAATATAAAAGTGAGAAATAAAAGGAAAGTGATTGTGCAAACGATATAATTATGGATGTTCAATCTAAAGCAATGATTTACGTCCTTCGTTGCCAAACTCTCCGTATTGAGCAAGACCTTTCACTAAATTTGATTGACTTATGGCACAACCCAAAGCCTTATAATGCTTCTGATGACTTATAAACAAGGAGCATCGATTTTTATTGAAAAATGACTTTACAATTTTAAACTTCTCTCTTAATAATTTATATAAACAAATTAAGTATTAAGAGGAAAATATGATACACTTAAATGAATAGCAAAAAATTAAAATGTTGGATGAGAAAACTTTGATGATAAAGATGAATAAAGATTTTGATTCAATTAATCAAATGTTTTCATAATAAATGATTTGATAATAAATAAGATGTCATATCAATTAAATTTTGCTAAAAGATGTCTCACTTTAATGCTTTTAAAAAGTCTTGCAATAAATGCAAAAATTAAATGTATTTATAGAGCTCAATAAGCAAAAATAACTGTGAAATCGCTGTTGGACATCCACTTTCGTGCTAGGACGTACGAAAACTAGCCCCTGTGTGCCAAATATCAAAAGGGTTAAAAAAGTGATTGTTACACGAACCGAACGTTTGGATGTACGGACATCCCTTCTTGAACCTGATGTCCGTATTTTATAAGTTTTGTCCATTATGGATTTATTCGATCCGATGTTAATGTTTTGAACAATGTAGGTTTTTTAAGAACGATTTTCAACTTATTTTTCAAGTTAAGAAGTGATATTATAAAATGTGATCTAAGTTTAAATATCAATATGAAACTCTTATCTTTGAAAAATATTTATGCAAGTATTTTTATGAAAAATTGTTTTTCGTGCATTAAAAATATGTTGTAAAGCTTTAATTATTCATTGTTAAAGATTGAAATGTTTATACCTTTACAAATGCATAGAAACATTTGGTCTAAGATTTTCCTTTGACATTTGACTTTTGAAGCTCTTATCTCGAATAATTTTGACATGAATGCTTGACTTTCATATCTACCTTTATTGTGAGGTTAATTGAAGTTCGTCACCATAGCAGTGAAATATTTTACTAAGTGGGTAGAGATATAAGCCCTAGCAACAATTTCAGAGCCCAAGCTTAGGGCATTTATTTGGAAATCCATTATTTGCATATTCGGGTTATCAAGGTTCTCATAACTAACAATGGTAGACAATACGATAATTCTCAATTCAGAAACTTCTGCACAAACCTTAGGATTGACCACCATTTGATGTCAGTTTCACATCCTTAGAACAATGGCCTTGCTGAGGTGACAAATTGGATTATAATGCAAGACTTCCGAACAAGGATTGGGAATGCTAGGGATACTTAGTTTGTCAAGCTACCCTCCATACTTTGGGTATACAGAACATCTCACAAGACAATGAGGTGAGATCCTTTCATGTTAGCATTTGGTATATAGGCTACAGTTCCAGTTGAAGTTAGCCTACCCAGCATCAGGTGACTTGAGCTCGAGGTCGATGAACACACAACTCAGCACCTTGACCTCTTTGAAAAAGTACGTGAACAAACTGTCCTAAGGGTTACACCTTATTAAACACGAAATAAGGAAAAACTTCAATAACAAAGATCCCAAAGGTCTAAAGTTGGAGACCTTGTACTAAGAAAAGCCAAAGCAATTGGTCATGCCTTTACAAACTTGAGCTAATTTGAGAATGACCTTTAAAAATCATACAGCAATTCCACGGAGGAGCATACAGCCTAAGAAATACCTTAGGAAGACTACTTCCTAGACCATGTAATGCCGATAACTTGAAAATCTATTACAAGTAGTTTGTTATACCTTACTCAGTAGTTTATTTTGTTCTTTTTTTTATCATGTTTGTTTTAGTTGCGCTTGTATGCCTCGCGTATTTTGACTTTTCAGTTGGTCACTCCTACATACCCATATTTAGTTTTTAAGTATGAGAAGTTTGTTTTGATTTGTAGTTCTTGGGATCTCAATAAAGCTCATTTTTTCTAAAATTAATATTGCTCAACCTTGCCTCGCGCTAGCACTCTAAACCTAGTCCCCGTACAAGCACCCAGCGCAAGCATTCTAAGCCTTGCTGTCCACAAGCACAAAAATTGAATAAAGTAGATATCCCAGCCATGTTATCTCGAGGATTGAAATTGATCCTCTTCTAGAAATTCACAACTCGGGATATAAGTCATCGGGCTTCAACATTTTCACTTGAAGTTTGTGCATAAGGTTGAGCTTTAGCCTTAAAGTCCTCCAAGCTAGGGCTCAAATATTTTTCCATAGAGTTCGCTCTTTAGGTCAAGCTTCATCATGTACGTTTAAAATATAGCACAAACTAGGGCTCAGATCCTTTAAACTAAACTCGTGCTATCCCCGAGCTTAAATTTTATTATAATCAGCTCGATGAGATCAAGTTAACACCTTGAGACATAAAAATTATTTTAATCCTCAAGGTCAGATATTAAGCCCAAGCTGTTCATTGGGCTTAAACTAAAACTATTTGTACTTCTTGAAATTATTTTTCTTTATACAACTTGCAATCATTGCAGTAGGGTTTGATCAATTACATCGTTCTTATATAAATGGTTGAGCTTTCTACTTGAATTAAAAAAGAACATAGATAGATGTAAAACATCAATTTCATAATGCTTGAGCTACATTAAAAGCTGGGTATAACACAAAACAACAAAATAGTATGTTCGGGCATAATACTTGTTCAAAATATCTTCAGTACATGTTTAGTTATCGTATGAATGGGGTAGAAAAGGAGAATGGAAACTCAAGGCCTAATCTAGATTAGTAGCCCTGAAGACCTCGTTGGCATCCTCAAGAAGCTTCTCCTTTTGGTCATCCTCAACCCCTCGTCATCATTAGCAGCTTCCTTGGAGACAAATAACATGAGATTCTCTACAATATTCAAGACCGCCTTCAATTTCTTAGGGCTAACCTCAGGCACCTTGGCACAAAGAAAAGCTCGAGCTTCCTTCGAAGAATGGAGGTATGAGACCGGGGCACACTCATCCTTCAGCTTGTCCAATTCGCCAAATGTTTTGGAGTCCTCAATAGTTGATTTTCGAGCTTGAATAAGTCAAGTCTCCACATCTTTCTTTACTTTCTCGAGCTTCATATCCTTAGCTTCATCCTTTACTATTCTAACCTCGTCTCGAGCTTTTCTCAACTCATTTATTACATCATCGCGCTCTTTCAAGAAAAGGATACGTACAACCTCAAAATTTGTGAGGTTTTTATCTTGGAAGATCCTAGCCATCATGTGGGACTCATCCATTCCTTTCAGTAAAAGGTCTCGTACCATACTCAAAGTCTGTAAAAATTGACAAGCTATGGTCGAGATAAAAACTTTAAGTAAAAGACGAATAAAAAGAGCTCGGGATTACCTGTATGGTCAATGTCTCTAGGGCCTTCACGCCTTCGTTGAACCCATTGTCCCTCATGTACTTGGCAGTAATGATCGGGACTAAGTAACATCACTCAAAGTCCTTGATGATCGAAGACACTGTATAGATGGCATCATTTTCGAGGTCCACGACCTCTGGAGTAATGAGAGGCTATGTGGCATGGTGACTGGCCTCCCCTAGAAGTATCCCAGCAAATGTTTCCCTAGGACATTGTCCTCATATGATTGGGTTCTGACCCCTAGAGCCCAATGTCTCTCTAGGTCCCCTCAGCGTGGCATAGGAAGGCTGACCATGGGCTTCTTCTTTACCTTTTCTGATCGGGAGGACCTCTCCTGTAGAGCTTTGGTTTTGGCATTGACTGTCGATGAAGGGCTGAGAGATCAAACAATATTTTGGCAAAAATAAGATAAGTTATAAGCATGATGAAGTGATCGGGAAAATAGGAAGGACGTAATAAAAAATGGAATGAGTCCTACTCCCGACATTACAAAATTTTTCCAAGATCTAGGATGTCATTCCTGAGGAAATTATCGAGATTTTGTATAGGTTCGAAATCCTCTAACTTTTGCCTATCCTGTTCTAAAGCATCAAAGTAGGCCTGACCTTCACAAAACCTTGTCATGTCTGAGATCCCTCACCTAGGACTAAAAGAAAGGTTGGGCTCTCGAGGAATAACATGACTTATGAGGAAAAATCAGTAGCAATCTTAGATCGCAGACTCCAGCAACTGAGAACAAAAGAAATTCCATTAGTAAGAGTTCAATGGAGAAACCATATTATTGAATAATCAACTTGGGAAAGAAAAGAGGAAATCAAGACCAAGTATCCAGAACTTTTCAACTAATTTCGAGGTAAGCAAATTTCGAGGAAATTTTTATTAGGAGGGGAGGATGTAATACCCCGAATTTCACATCACATTTGGCCAATATGATTCATGCATGCTATTTGCAATGTCATTTGCATCCATTCTCCTAATTGCATTTTTTTGAAAAAAAAACTGTACATTTGATTACTGAGAGCATGAGATCTTTATATGGTGTTAGCCTTCGACTCCTCGACCTCGGTGATGAATTCTACATTGAGTGATGATAGAGAAGCTAGGTTAATCTAGATGTGGAAGATTGACATGTTAAGC
>CAIGRB010003084.1:0-25236 GCA_903798255.1 Fraxinus quadrangulata | reverse complement strand
TCTTTTACTATAAATTAAAAATAGATTTTCGGTGTGCATTACGTTTTATTTAAGAGTTTTACATGTAACAAATGCTGAAGTTATTACGTTAGTACGTGCAATTCGAAGCTTAAGTTTGGGGTGTCACATATGGTGCCATGCAAAGCCAACCCTCCAAGACCTAGGTGAGGTGCTATAACTTGCTGCAGAGTTAATCCGAGGCAATCAACCTTTTTATTGAGAAAATATCTCCCACTTCGCCTCTTCCAATGGAACTTCTATACTGATTACGCCCAAAGAATAATACGGTAGTTGTAGCACATTTTTGGTGTGTCATTCCACATGGAGATGAAATAAATGCTCAAAGGATAAAAAAAAATGATGGATGTTCTCTCATTTGTGAAGTAGAATTTATTATCCAAATAAAATTAAAAATTCAATGTTTGAAATAATGAAATTAAAATCAATGTTTGGGGTAGCGAATTATCGAAATTCCCTCAATTGGATTGGATCAATCTCATAAATTATTCATTCTTATAACTTAATTAGAGGCCTTCATCTCAACTCTCTAATATGAAGTCATGACCTTCCAAATCAATTTAAGATCAAGAATCGACCTTATACATCAAGCATAAGACAATAATCAATCTATTAATAAAGTAAAATTAAGATTAAAATTCAACAAATAGTTTAATTCTTTGATGGAAAAATCATGACTGAATCCATGAAAAATCTAGTAAAGACTAAGTCAATCCCAAAATATTTATAAGGGTGTGTTTGAGTCATATTATTTTGGAAAAATGTATTTTTGAATAATAGATTGATGGAGAATGATTAAAAAATAAAGAAAAGTTTTGGATGTGATGAAAAATATTATTTTATTAAAAAATGTATTTTTGTAGAATGTGGATCAAACAGGAGTTACAAGAAAATTCTAAATTCTAGACTTGTTTGAAAATGAAAATTCAAATTACGTGAATAAAAGATGAGAAATCACCAATTCCAATTAAGTTCCTTCCTAATTTCACCAATGATTTTAGTTCTTCATCGAGATTCTTGAGCAAAAATTAGAGAAAAATATGTATGGAGACGTCTACCATCATTCTGGTATGTTCTAGGGCCGAAATATCGTGAAAGAAGTTGGTTTCCATAAGAGTTTGACGTAAATTATGAAACTGACATCGCGTTAAAATTTACTACTGTGCGACCGTATAGTAGTGGGAGCTGTGGTCGCATAGAACAACCAAACTGGGTGCTGGATTATTTGAAGGGCATCATGCCACCGCATGGGAAATAGGCTATGTAACCGCATAGCTTATTTCATTTTCCACTTGTTGCATTTTGGTTCTCAAACTCCGTTCTTCATTTTGTGACTTCTTTTTCCACTTCCTCTTCTTCCCATGCTTAATTCCTTAGCCCAATTTGACATCTTCATCTTCATATCTTCGTTTTCGCTTTCGAGTCATCTTTTGAATATTTGCAATTTGATCCCTAAACTTTTATTTCCTTTAATTTGGTCATTTTTTTCACTCGTTTCTCCTTATTCCTGCTACATTAATCATGTTGTCCTGTAAAACATAAATTATATAGAATTAAGCTATATTTCAGTATATTAATTAACTATATTCCATGTTTTGACAGTAAAATAAATGTGTAAAAACGCACTTATCAAACTCTCCCAAACTTGAACTATCTCAAATAAAACTATAACTTAACTCTACATAAAATACGGTTTGTCAACCTGCCATATCTCGGGATTAGAATTCAGTATTCAAGCAAATGAACAATTACAACAGTGCACAAATTAAATCAATCTCACATGTTACATGCATAAATCGACATGTATGTGTGAAGAATCATGTCGATGTATTAAGATCGTGAATGGCTCAACACCTGACCCATAATAGTCAAATATATCATTACTTCGCTCGAGAGATACATACCCCCAAACTTATATTTTTCACTTAATATTCTTGGGGTGCATCCTAAGTTGAACTTATTCAATTCAATTCCTTACCCTCTCTTAACATAGATAAATCTCACTTTTACAAGTTCACACTTCAACAAGTCGACATTCTCCGATATTTTTTATTGCTTCAACCCTTAAGACTAAACTAAATTACTTACTTCATGTCAAAAGTGTAATTTTATCAACCAAATGTCTGTGGTACAATATATTTGTGTATATATTTTCTTTTTTCGTTATTCATGTAGGGAGCTTTAGGCTGATACTCCCAAGTCAGATGATCATAAGGCACCAGGTTTTAAACACCCTTACAAACTTAATCACCCGAGTTATACAGGCTCGAAATGATTATTTGATTCACTTAGAGATTAATGCAATGCCCCTTTTCTTTTAGACATTTAGTTTCTAAAACTAATATCTAACTTAAAACTTTCATCTGGTCTTTATCTTATTGGTTTTAGATGATCCACATAAGATAATTTTTATGCACGGAATTCATACTCATCTAAATGTTCCCCTATAGTAACTCAATCATCTCCAAACTACCCTATAGTTGGATTATGAATCAATACTATAGAAGTTATTCGGTTTACCTTGCTACGTTCAACTATTTTTTAAATATTGAACCGCATCACTAACTCAATATACAATAAGATAAAGAAAAAGGGCTCAGAGTACTCCCTTGATCAATTTGGAGGTGGGGATGGAAATCAGAGCTGGATGCGCCATCAGCTGGTGATGGATGGAGTCATGCAAGTATTTGTCGCATCATCTCAAACTACTGTGTGAGCTTAGCCTCTATGCTCTGAATGTATAGAGACTGTTCCCACACTTCATTGTCGATATTACAGAAGCGATCCCAAGTCGTAGCCCAAAATTGAATCCCATCGACTCTGTCTACATAGTTATTCAACCGTCCATTCAAAATCTCAACCTCTCGTCTCGCAGCCAGTGGCTCTCTATTGGTAGTGGAAGCAAAATTCCTAGTGCTCAACATATCATTCCTTACAGCCTGGATATCCATGCCCACAACACCCATATCCCGCTGAAGACTCTCGATATCCCAGCTAGAACCGATCATAGTAGCAAACATTTATCTTAGCAACTGCGTATCAACATCCTGTGGTGCCGGTGGTTGTGGTCGTGACTCAGGTATCTCAATGTCCTCAGTCTCTTGCCCCTATACAGCCCATTGCTGTCTCAATTGCTCCCTTTCTTGCTTCGCTATGTTTATCCCTAGATCGATCCTGAGCCTCCAAAGTAGAGAATTTTATGAAAGGGCTAGATTTCTTGGGATGCTTCCCGGATGGAATAGTAAGGCCCGTATTCTTGCATATCCTACTAATCAAACTTGGAAAAATCAACGAACCATGTTGATCTTCCCAAACACCCTGGGAATGAATCTGTTTATAAATAAAAGTGGCCAAGTCAATCTTTTGCCTTCTAACCAAGTGATAGATGAAATCGACCGCTGGATCATTGAATGTCGTCCTATGTGAAGTTGGCTCGATGTTATGGCAAATAAATAGCCATAAAATGGCTATGGACGGTGTAAGCTTGATCTGATGCCAAACTGGAGTCTATAACAACCATGCATTCTCATACCTAAGCAATATTTCCCCGACAGTGTTCCATGGAAAATTTCCAGGAATGGGAACTATATTATCCCATGATAGTTAGTAGTAATCATGTATTACCTCGGGTGTGAATATGAACCATTTATCCCTTACCCATGTCTGATGTAGATGCTCGGATCCCGAAGTGTCTATCTTACTCGCGAACCAAGTCTTCATATACCTGGGGAGGTCTTTCAACCACTTTATCCTAACAGCAATTTTGTACCAAAGTCACGATTTCAAATCTGAAAAAATCTTCTAATCTGACCCGCTGTTCTGGGAGCAAATCCCAGTGGCCAATAACATCTGAGTATCGTGTGGTGGCCTCTTGATCCAAGCATCTCTATATTTCTCCTTCAAGTCCTCTTGTTTATGCAGTACCCGAAGTATAAGCCATTTTTTCCTTTTATTTGGAAGTGCACTTAGGAGGCATTCTGCAAACACAACAAGAATTAAAACATGTAAGGTAACTATGATGCATAAATGAATACCATAATACTTGGAGATAATAGATGGAACATGAGCATCGAAAACTCCTAAACTTATGTTACAAGCAAATAATTCAAGTAATATACCAAACAAAACATTATGCATTGTAATGATGCCATGCTTAACCAAATGTGTAATGAAACATGGGTAGTCATAAAGATTCAAAATGTAGAGCATAAACCCGATATCGACTCAGATAAATAAAATTTTACATTTAGAATCATGTTCGACCTAGCAAGTTCGCCCCCGAACGCCATTGAGAAAAATCGAAATTTTTCCGAGCAATTTCTAGGCATTTGAAAGAATGTACATTATTCTAACATATGGACAAATTTGAGGTCAAATGGACTTCGTTTGGGTTAGAAAATGGAGAGACGAAGTAGGTAACGTGAAGTGACTTTCACATACTCATGTCATGGCTATGTGTGCAAATTTGGGTGTTGGTGTTTCCAAGTGAATTTATGAGTAAAATTTAACACAAAAATTAGGCCAAAACATAGGTCAATCATGTCACATTCGAATTGAACCCTAATTCAACATCAATTTTCTCCTAGGCATTTTATTGAACACTTTGAAGGCTCTTGAATTTTTTTCATAAAAGTTTCAAAACATTAGTGTTAATCAAGCCCAATTTTTTTTTTAATTCAACACTCCATCACTACCTGATTCTCGTACTCCTAATCATTCAATCTCATTCCCAAACACAAATATATCTTGCAATAAAGTAAGGGCAATGATAAGATAACATACCTTTAGAGATTATGTGTTGGAGAATGCAAGAGTTGAGATGAATATGTGATTTGATAAGTGTTGTGTGTGTTAAAGTTGAGATACGTCATGTGTGTGGATTGAAGAAGTGTGGTTGTGCCCATATGTGTGTATCTTGTGTCCGTGTACGTGTGTTTTAAAACAAATTATGTGTGTTCATTTCCTCTATGCTACCGCATAGAGGAAGGTGATGCGATCGCATAGAGCAAACGTTCAAAGCCAATTTATACCCTGATGCTCTATATGCGACCACATTGCTAGTTAGTCTATGCAGTTGCATAGACTACAAGTAAGGGGAAATTGTTTTTGAAAGTAAAATTCCATTGTGACTTATGCAGTGCAATACATAACAAACTATGCAACTCTCTCCCCAACCAAATCGGACAATGTCCTCAATGTCTAAACATGCCTACCAAAGGAAAAAAGAAGAGTATCACCTGAATACTGGAGTAAATCACATAAGGTCGGAACGATAGCTTGAAAAGTACTCAATTTGAAAAAAAAATGAAATAAGAAACCAAACGAAATATATTAAAAAAACTAATATACAAAAAAGAAAAGTGTGTGCCTCTATTACTAATAATAACACGTGGTGTTCCAACCAAGACAAAACATTTTCTTTCAAAAATTTAACAATCGTTTTATTGTTATTAGCCCTACAAACTGATGCTTCTACCTAGTTAGACACGTAATCAATTGCCACAATAATATAAAAATAACCAAAAGAAGGTAGAAACGGTCTCATGAAATCAATTCCCCAACAGTCAAATATTTCAATTATCAAAATGGGATTTAGGGGCATCATGTTACGTCGGGACAAAGCACCTAATTTTTGACATCTTTCACAAGATCTACAGTAATTATTAATGTCCTTAAATAAAGTAGGCCAGTAGAACCACATTGTAAAATTTTTGCATCAATCTTTTTTATAGAAAAGTGGTATCCGCATGCTTAGGTATGACATAAATATAGCACACTAGGCATCTCCTCATCAGAGACGCAAAGTCTTAAAATTAGTTCAGGGTAGTATTTAAATAGACATGGATTAGCCAACGTACCTCAACCAAAAAAATCATCTTGTCCTGTGCGCTCCACTCTTTAGGAATCTTACCTACAACCAAATAGTTCACAATGTGAGCAAACCATGGTAGAGAAGAAACAAAAAAAATAAATTCCCATTTCGAAATTCATCTCTAATTGGCAATGTGATTGTGTTATCCTTGAAAGTTAGCCTTGATAGATGGTCGGCCACCATATTCTCCACTCCCTTCTTGTCTTTAATGGTGATGTCAAATTCCTGTAAAAGTAAGATCCACCGTATTAATCACACCTTAGGATCATTTTTTGTAAGAAGGTACTTAAGGGCTGCATGATCTGTAAAGAAACTAATAGGAGAAACAATCAAATAAGACCTAAACTTATCAAGCGCAAAGACTACAGCTAGTAACTCGTTTTCAGTGGTGTAATAGTCCATTTGAGCATTGTTAAGAGTTCTACTAGCATAGTAAATCACAAAATGCTTACCTTCTCTACTTTGCCCAAGAATCGCACCTACTGTGTATTCACTAGATCACATATGATTTCAAACGGTAGTGTCCAATCAGGTGGTTGCATGATGGGTGTTGAAGTGAATTTGTCAATTAGTGTTTTAAATGCATCTTGACATTTGGGAGTCCACTCAAAAGCACCATCTTTATTTAGAAGGTTACACAATGGTCTTGAGATAGATGAAAAGTTTTGTATAAATCTTCTATAGAAACCAGCATTGCCTAAAAATGATCTAACATATTTTACTGTCTTAGGTATGGGCAATTTAGCTATTAGTTTAGTTTTAGACTTTTCAACCTCTATTCCTCTAGAAGAAATCACATGCTCTAAGACAATTCCCGAAGGTACCATGAAATGACACTTTTTCCAATTTAAAACTAAGCATTTTCCCTCACATCGTGTCAAAACTCTCTTCAAATTTAACAAACATGCATCAAAAGAAGTTCCAAACACTGTCAAGTCATCTATGAACACTTCCATGCAATTCTCTACTATGTCACTAAATATACTAGTCATGTATCTTTGGAATGTGGCAGGAACATTACAAGGTCCAAATGGCATCCTACAAAAAGCGAAAGTGCCAAAAGGACAAGTAAATGTGATCTTTTCTTGGTTCTCTAATACAATTTCAATTTGATAGTAACTAGAGTAGCCATCAAGAAAACAATAAAAATGATGGCTAGCCATACTCTCCAAGATTTGGTCTAGAAAGGGGAGAGAAAAATGATCCTTATAGGTAGCAGTATTTAGCTTCCTATAATCTATGCTCATACACCAGCCAGTTACTGTTTTTGTAGGAACCATTTCACCTAATTCATTTTTCACTACCATGACTCCTAACTTTTTTGGAACTACCTATGTAGGACTAAACTATTTACTATCCACAATAGGATAAATGATATTTGCATCTAACAATTTAAGTACCTCATTTTCACTATATCTTTCATTGTGGGGTTTAGCCTACATTGTGGGCCTCTTCTAAGATTAGTTACTTCTTTTAGATGAATATATGCGAGCAAATTAAAGGGCTAATACCTTTAATGTCAACTATGGTCCAGCCTAATGTAGATCGATGCTCATTCAGAATGCTCAAAGTTGCTTACATTGCAATGCATTCAATTTCGAAGAAATAATTACAGGGAAGGTATCAACCGGTCTGAGAAATTCATGTTTTAGTCCTGGAGATAGATGTTTCAATTCTGGTTTAGGACTCTCAATGCTTGATGGCTTATATCTTCCAGTTATTTCTGGTAACTCTTCAAACTTGGGCTTCCATGGTGATGCTCTATAATCCTACAATTTTGCAAACACAGAACAAATATTAGTATACTCCTCATCATCAAAACCAACTGGAATTTCAGAATTTAAGAAAAATGAGTTCAAATGGCCGAAGTCCGTGTTTATTCCTAAGTGAGTGCGTCAATCAGGAATATTTGATGACACTCATCATCCTCTTGTGGCTGCTTTGTGAAGTGAAAAATATTGACTTCTAAAGTCATGTTTCTAAAAGAAAGCTTCATTAGACCATTACTACAATTTATAAGAGCATTAGCTGTAGCAAGAAAAGGTCTTCCAAGAATAATGGAGATTTTAGAATCAATATTTACATCCAAAATCAAGAAGTCTACATGATAGTAAAATTTGTCAATTTCATCCAATACATCCTCAACTACCCCTAGGCCTAATGGCAGACCTATAAGCTAGTAAGACCACAAAAGTCAGTTTTATCTCACCTAAGCCTAACAACAAGTAAATTACATAAGACATAAGATTTATACTTGTCCCTAAATCAAGAAGAGCTTGTGCAAACTCACGATTCCCAATAACACAAGACATAGTGGGACAACTAGGGTTTTTATACTTCGGTGAGATCCTTTAATCGATCATCGTACTCATTTGCTTAGTCAAAAAAAAGTTTTCTTGACATGGTACATTTTCTTCACAATGCACAAGTCCTAAAGGACTTTAGCATATACAAGAACCTGAGAAATCACATGCAAGAGAGGCAGATTGATTTTTACTTCCTTGAGGTGTTCTAAGATTTCGCTATGTTGACCATTAGACTTGAGTGTAGGCTTAAGAGATTGAGGGAAAGGCACTCTAACCGGGCTTTCTACCACTTCTTCACTAGGGCTATTCTCACTAGACTCTTTTTCAGTTTCCCTAAACTTGGGAATCGGTTATATGACTATCCATGAGCTAGTGATTATGTCATTCACTTCCTTAAGATTGTTTTCTTCCGATCCTAAGGTTTGTGCCATGTGTTGCCCCTTAGAATTTGGTTGAAGCTGAGCGGGAAATTTCCCACACTCCCCTACAACTAAGGCATTAGTTAGCTTAGACATGTGATTCTTTATCTCTTTATTTTCCTCAACTACCTCAGTGATCATAGTCTCAAACTTTTGAATTGTCTTACCTTGTGCCTCTATAAAAGCAAGTAAGGTGTCTTCTAAAGAGTTCTTAGAAGTTGGAGGCTGATATGAGTGTGTATTAAAAGTTCTAGATGGCTGGACAGGTTGTTGATTTTCAAATTTTCAGTTGAAGTTGGGGTGATTCCGCCACCTAGGATTGTAGGTTTTCGAAAATGGGGTATAGGGCTTTTTGTATGTGCCTAAGGCGTTACAGTGTTCCTCATAAACCCCCTTCCCCCCTCATGTCAGCAAAAGTACTACACCCTTATGCTAGATGATCAATTCCACCACACACAAAACAGGGTCCTAGAGAGTCGACAAGGGATACATTCTGTGTAGATTTCAAGTCCTTAGCACATGGGGTCTCTAGTTCTCTAGTGAGGGTTTTTACTTTGGCTCTAAAACTATCTCCCTCCCTAAGATGATAGATACCTGTACTAGTGGGATTTCCTGTAGTTCGTGAGCTATTAGTACTCTCAATGGTCCTAGGTCCAGTCCAAGTATGAGCGTCTTTCGCTAGGTCATCTAGATATTCTATAGCCTTATCAGGATCTTTTTGTAAAAATTTGTCGTTACACATCATCTCTACGAATTGACGCTTTATAGGTGTTAATCCCTTATAGAAATAGCTTACAATACGCTAACTCTCATAACTATGATGGGGCAAAGGACTGGCAATTCTTTATATATTTCCCAAACTTGGTATAAAGTCTCACTATCCTTTTGAGTGAATGATGAGATTTGCTTCTTAAGGACACTAGTTTTATGGTGGGAAAATATTTATTAAAGAATGCTTGAATCATTTCAGTCCAAGTACCAATCGACTGTGGTCTCAACGAATACAACCAACTTTTAGCTCGTTCTTTAAGTGAAAATGGGAAAACATTTAGCGTGACCGTGTTCGTTGTACCATGCTGATTGTGGAAGGTTATGACCACCTCTTGAAATTCCCTAATATGCATGTATGGATTTTTCGTTTTCAAGTCCATGAAAAGTGGGAAGAAGTTGAACCATTCCCAGTTTAAGTTCCATATGTGGCATATTAGGCAAAAACATGATGCATGATGGTGTGGACGTGCGTGTGGGGTGAAGATAATCTTGTAAAGTCCTATAAGGCGCATTGTTCACTATCAGTCATAGTGTTGTGTAGTATGGTGTTCGTGGCAATAGATGTAGTATCAAAGATAAGGTTAGAGAGTGATTCAAACACTGGAAAATGTCCTTTAGTAGAGCTTCCTTGCTCGCTTCGATCCCTGCTCATAAAACAAGAAAACTAAACTATATGAGAATAAATAAAAAAAATAACAAATAAGAAAATTAAATTAACTAAAGAGTAACAAAGGAACGATATCACCATTTTCAGTTGATTCCTTGGTATTTTGTACTGTCTTCCCGGCAATAGCGTCAAAATTTGATTATGCCCAAAGAATAACGCGGTAGTTGTAGCACTGCTTTGGGGGTGTCGATTCCACAGGAAGATGAAAGAAATGCTCAAAGGATAAAAAATGATAGATGTTCTCTTGTTTGTGAAGTAGAATTTATTGTCTGAATAAATTAAGAATTAAATGTTTGAAATAATGAAATTAAAATCAATGTTTAGGGTAGCGAAGCATTGAAATTCCCTCAATTGGATTGGGTCAATCTTATCAATTATTTATTATCATAACTTAATTAAAAGATATGACGTTACAAATCAATTTAATTCAATTGTAATCCTTGAATCTAAATATCTTATAACACATTCACACTTTTTTTATTGGAATAAGATCAAGAATCGACCAAATACCTCAAATATAAAGCATTAATAAATTCACTAATAAAGTAAAATTGAGATTAAAATTCAACAATAAGTATAATGAAATGATAGAAGAAGTATGACTGGATTGAGATTAAAATTCAGCAAATAGTTTAATTCTTCGATGGAAAAAGCATGACCGAATCCATGAAAAATCTAGTAAAGATTAAGCTAATCCCAAAATATTTATAAAAGGAAAATCTAAATTCTAGAATTATTTGACAATGAAAATTCAAATTACATGAATAAAAGATGATAAATCACCAATTCCAATTGAGTTCATTCCTAATTTCACCAAGGTTTTTAGTTCTTCATCGAGATTCTTGTGCAAAAATCAGAGAAAAATATGTATGGAGGCATCTAATCTCGTTCTATTACGTTCTAGGGTTGAAATATCGTGAAAGAAGTTGATTTCCATAAGAGTTTGACATAAATTAAGAAACTGAAATCATGTCAACATTTACTACTATACGAGCATAGTAGTGAGACCTACAATTGCATAGAACAACCAAACTGGGTGTTGGATTCTCTGAAAGGCATTATGCGACCGCATAATTTATTTTCCACTTGTTGCATTTTGGTCCTCAAACTCCATTCCTCATTTTGTGACTACTTTTTCCACTTCCTCTTCTTCCCATGCTTAATTCCTTAGCCCAATTAAACGACATCATCTTCAAATCTTCGTTTTGCCTTTCGAGTCATCTTTTGAATATTTACAATTTGGTCTCTAAATTTTCATTTCCTTCATTTCGGTCATTTTTCACTTGTTTCTCCTTATTCCCGTTGCATTCATCACGTTGTCCTGAAAAATATAAATTACATAGAATTAAGTTATATTTCAACATATTAATCAACAATATTTCATGTTTTGATAGTAAAATAAGTGTGAAAAAATGCATTTATCATATACAAAGATCTTCCTATGATTAATTAATGTGACATTGCTACAGTGAACACCTAGTGGTCAACTTGTCAGTCTACCTTTTAGAGATTAGGCCACACTATAGGATAGCTACTTTTCAAATATATTAAACGACCCTAAGCCTAGGATTGACAGAGTGATACCTAAAAACAAAAGTAGAGACTATCATGAACAAGGTCACGTGTCTTTTCATTCGACGATAACCAATCATTTTCTTCTACTATAAAAGTTCACATTTAGTGTCATTTGAAGATAATGCAATTTTTACACTTATACCAAGTTCGAGCCCAATTTTTAGCTAAAAATGCAATTTAGAATAGTAGATCAATGTATAATGTGTGGTTAAAAAATAAGAAAAAATTTTGAATTTGCGTATAATATTATTTTATTGAAAAATTTGTGGTCGAAAAGAAGAGAGAAAAATGTATTCTAAAAATAATAGAAATCAAACAAGGATGTAAAGTAATATTTCTCTCTCACATTTGTTATCTCATATCCCAGGTGGCCGAATACTATTGTAACTCACGTCTTCCGTTCGTTCCATACCCAAATATATTGATTGACTTAACTGTCGGAGTGTACGCGATCGTCTTTTATATCTCCATAAAAAGTTACATGTTCCTAGCGGTTTGTCCAAATGTGTAGAAGAAAGACAACGTAGATGTGATTGGAATTGAAATCTATTGACCAAGTCGCGCAGAAATTGAGTCATGAAGTATATAATAATTAGTGATAGGAGTAATTTATTAATCTAACTCCAACAAGAGATTAGTTCCAATCTGGTGTTTTTTTTATTATGTTGTTGAAAAATGGGTCTTGATGTTGCCACCAAAATTTTCAAATCGACTCCTCTTTGCTCAACTGTCCTCAGCCACAACTAGTGGCGAATTCAGGATTTTAAGTGTGTACGGACGGTCGTTGATCGTCGACCGCCACAATAATAACTAATGTCGTGAACTGAAATTACTTATATTGTAGTTCGAATTGTAACTGTGGGTGTACGTTATTTACCAATCTAATAATGTTTATCGGGTAACAATTTGAAATTTAAAAAATGGGTACAATTATTTATTTTCTTGGTTCGATTTGCTAATAATTTCAGTCTAACGGAAAAAAATGACTGTTCTAATAATTTTATTATAATGTCGAATTTATTTTTAAAAAAATCTTAAAAACAATAGGGGAATATATCTGGTACTTGATTAAAAAACATATAGAATTTTGTTACATTATTTGTCAATATATACAAAATGTTATAGTGGTCAAGTGTTTCATAATTCTAATGGAAATCAAAGGTTCGAATCTTCCAATTTCACTGGTTTTTAATGCCTACATGCTCCAAAATAGTGAAAAAAATATTAAACTAAAATAATTGCAAATGAGATTGCTATAGTTGAGAGTCGAACACGAGACTATTACGAATTTATAGGATACTCTAACCAACTCAACTATAAGAGGCTTCTATAACTTGAGGAAATCACACACACACACACATGTGTGTATATATATATATATATATACATTACAAAAAAAAAAAAAATTGAATATCGACGAATCAGTACGGGCGGCAGTTGGAGCTCACCGGGTGCAGGCTGGCGACAACTCAATAAATGAAGTTTTGTACATCTTTATCAGTAATTTGTCTGTATGTCAACAACTGCACAGATCTTTCCACTGTTTTATAACCCATGGAATATAGGCCAAAATTAGCAACACGTGTCTCATGGGAACAGAAATTTGGTGCTTCCATAGTTGGAGTCACACGTGGTCTGTGGGTTTTGCTTTGCCCTGTGCATGTTCTATAGGTTGCAGTGAATTTCTAGGTTCATGTACCTACAAATACGTCAGCCTCCTTGTGCAGTTACATCCTGTAAATTACTTACTCAGTAAAAATGAGTGGAAATATTGATCCTTTAGTTGTTGGTAGAGTTATTGGTGATGTGGTTGACATGTTTGTGCCTAGTGTTTCAATGCATGTGTATTATGGTGCTAAACATGTCACTAATGGCTGTGATATCAAGCCATCCATGGCGATCGCGCCGCCGAGGGTTACTATTACTGGTCATCCTGCCCATCTCTACACTTTGGTAATTTTACTTTGCTAAATTTGAGACATATTCAATCAAGTCACTCTTATTCTTTTTTTTTTTTTTTTCTTCATATAAGTAAATTAGAACCCTGAACACTATTAAACATCTTATGAGTGCATCGAGGTAACGGTATCAAGATGCACTCACAACGTAAGTTTCGTATCTTCTTTTTAAAGGGGTTCGATCTATATATCCAAGGGCGGAGATGAGGTAAGAATTGTGGGGACAAATTTCACGAAATTTTAATTGTGAATGCAAAATTGAAAATTAAAAGGAATTTTTTGAAAATCTTGTACAAAATCTTGAAAAAACTTAGTTTAAGGTCTTGGAATTGAAAATTAGTGTGGAGGCGGCTGAATCCACTGCTCCATTCTAACTCCGTCCATGTATATATTCAAGGTTCAATATGAAAATAATTTTAGAAGTTTATGACTTTGTTTGAGTCAGCAAAATTCAAACAACCTTTGACCTTTTAAAAACATCTCTAAATCGGAAAAAATGATCAAAGCACTTTCTTGGAACCTCGTAAAAGAGTGGTGATGTTTCAAGTCCAAATAAGTTATTTTGGAGAATGAGTTTCCTACATTTTTAGCTACTGATTTTGTGAGAAGTCTAATGCATGCATCGTGCATGGACATGTAGTAATGAAATGGAAGGGTTGATGCAGGTGATGACCGATCCTGATGCTCCGAGTCCAAGTGAGCCAACCATGCGAGAATGGGTCCAGTGGTTAGTAACTGCTACAAAAAAAAAACACACACACACAATAAATTCGAATTTGTTTACCAAATAATTACCTTGTTGATTTTAGTCTACGCTTTTTTCTCCTGACATTTTTTTTTTTTAACTATTTGTTGTGGCTGTTGAATGCTTAGAGTATCTCCATTACTTGAGAAAATGATATTTTCAGTACAAATCTTTCTAAAGCTTCTTGTCGTTCCCCAGGTCCGAAAATGTATTTCTCGGGTCAAGAAAGCGGAACTACTTGACATTACATATTAGAACTCACACTTGTCATAGACTTAGTCCCTGTTTGATGGTAATTATTGAGAAAAATTATGTTTTAAATAGTAATTTTTGGATAATATGCATTTAAAAAGTTGAGAGAAAAGTATTAGGTTTACGTGCAAAGTATTTTATTATATGAATACGTAAGTACAAAAATTAAAGAATTTTGTTTTAAATTGAGAGAAACGGGGACTTAATGTTTTGAAACCGAACAACTACAATTTTGTGACCTTAACGTTTCACAAATTTTGTCCATGCTAGGATACGATAAGTCAGCCTTAGGAACACCAACGAAATTTAAATTATTCTTGACAATTTGCAATTATGAGAATTTAATGGAAGTTTTTTTGTTTGTGTTAAAAAATAAATAAAATAGTAATCACTCGAGTGCATGTTTTTCAGGATTGTGACAGACATTCCGGGGTGCACCAATGGCGGACAAGGTAATATCAACTCCACAAATTTACAGTCAATTAAAGTGTTCCTCTCTCTTTTTCCACGGTCTCTGCTTGCATTTTGGTTGGCAACCAAACTTTTAAAATATTTCGAACTTTAATTATTGAACTTTTTTTAGCATAGATATTCGTCGCACTTACAAAGTGATAGGTTTAAATTTAGTCAGAGAAGAAATGGAGAAGATAACAGAGAAAAGATAGGAAAGATGAGAAGAAGAACTGAACTGTTAATGCTCAATTTAACAGAGAAGAAAAGGAAGTGGCTTTTGGATTTTTTCTTTTTAACTCCTCCCTCTATTAACACTGCTACTGACTATTTATAATAATCTTACACACGGCAAGAATGAATAAACTATGCTAATAATTAGGAAACAAACAACCCACTAAACGGCTATATTAAAGGAACAACAAACTGACAACTAACTAGACTAATTCATCCATGTTTCCACTTTTAGCTTTCACTTCCAGCACCATCCACTTCTCCACTTTAATCTGGTGCAGCAACCAGATTGTTTGTTTGGCACGTATCACAAAGGTTTGTTTGTGTGTGTTAGTAAATTTAATAGTGTTTGTTGAGACATCTGATTATTGGTTGATGACCTTGGTGGAATAGCATTAGTAAATTGAAAAAATCACTTCAATATACTAATTTTTGAGTGAGGTAACTTTTACACGGGATTTCGACGATAATCAATAACTGTGTAAATGAGTTATTGAACTAAAATTTTCGTGAAAGAGAGATTTTTATGTTTATTAGTGCAATCACACTAATATCGTCTGCCATGTAAGTGGTCTTCGGACACATTGCTAATTTTTTTAAATCGACTCACGGATATGTTAACGACTTAACTATGCTGAAAAATGATCGATAACTTAAATGTGAATTTGAAAGTTTGGTGACCAATTAATAAAGTATTTTACCATGATTCTAATTGTTGGCACTTGGGGTGCATGCTTTGAATATATTCTTGTGAAAATAAATTATTTTAATTTCTATTTTCAGACCAAGTCATCAAATATCGTACCACAACAATAAAGGTTAATTCAAATGTCACATGAATCGCAAAGACACGTTCTTGCCACTTGTCATTCTTTTGTATAGCATGGTGATTCCAAGTCTCACATGTGTCTTATTTTTCAATCATATTTTCCTTTTGGACCCTTTATATTTTTCGAGTTGAGATATATTGTGGTCTGTCTATTTCATTTGAGGTTCACTTAAAAAACTTAGTATGTCAATTAATGTTAGTACATAATAAGATGGCACAAAGTAGTGAAGAAGATCGCTTTTGAAATGACGTCATATCATTTAAGAAGAAGAAAAACGATGTCAATTCTTATTTTGCAACAGCATACATATAAAGGGATTTTTGTAAAAAAAATATGTACTTTTAGGGCGCTATTAGGTTTAGAATACATAAAATTATTTCGTTTGTATTATATCTTACGAAATATTTCATAAGATTCTTACACAAAATTGTGGATTTTCCCATTTTGTGATACTTTACTTTCTGCAAGAGAAACTCCAGGTTGTGTAGTCAGCCAGTAGAATTAACGTGGTCCTCGACATATCTAGTCAAATACTATTCAAAAAAGTTACTTTCACACACATTTTAAGCTACACTATATGGAATGAGAATTACGTCTCATGTTGTAGAGCGATCGTGATATTTTTCAAGATATAATTTCCACATATATAAAGCAGTAGTTAAAACAGTCATTTTGACAACTTTAGAAACATCATAATTTGTTAAATGATGTCAAAATTTTATACAGAATAGACAGTAGAAGAGTGTATTTATATATTGAAATTTTAGAGAGAGAGAGAGAGAGAGAGAGAGAGAGAGAGAGCCTCTTCTATTGTCCCTGTGAGGTCTGACTATTTAGAACTTCAAAGAGAACAGTCAAAAAAGCATAATCAAAACTCTGTAGAAACTTGAGAGAGAGAGAGAGAGACCCTCTTCTATTGTCCCTGTGAGGTCTGACTATTTAGAACTTCAAAGAACAGTCAAAAAAGCATAATCAACTCTGTAGAAACTTAAAAGAAGAACAGTCCACTGTGCACCACTTCATCTTCTCACTTTTTGACATTTGCCTCCACTGTATTCACTTTACACTTGCTTAAATTCAAATAAATAAAACGTGATTAACTAATAATACATAAATCCTGTTTAATAAATATAGAGTTTTGAGAATAAATTTTACATAAAATAATTTTATAAGTATGAGTTTACGTGAAAAATTATTTTATTCTATTCAGAAAATATATAATTGATTTTTTTTAAAAGAAAAATAAGCATCTCCCATGCTTCAAGAAATTGCTAAAAAAATTATCTCATAAAAAAATATATTGTTTAAAAAAATTCCTCTAATGCAAGGACATTATAAGTTGATGTGATGAAGAAACATATATACTGTTGGACAGATTAATAGTTGCAATACAGTAAAGTGCAGAAAAATAAAACTTATCGACTGATCGAGTCTCGTGACAGCACGATGTCCTAAAGCGAAATTGCCCGTCGATAACTGCTGCGACCTCTGTGGACAATCACCTCCAGGATACAACGATCAAATAAATCAATTGTGCAGCAATCACAATTGATTTCCAGAACTCTCAAGTGTACTCCAGAAAAATATGAAAAAATTGAGTATAATATTTTCTTTTTTCAATAGAAAGATATAAATCGTTTTTGTGTGTTTTTTCTAATGTCCAAATGGGGGTTTATATAGGTAGAGAAAAGATGAAACTGCCTCCACCATGATCCAACATTATATGCAGTGGTAATGGGTTGTTAATATTGGGCAGTTAAAAACAGTTTCTGAATACTGGCTAGTTGACCCATTAAATAATTACGAAAATAAAATAAAATAAAAATTATTTTATTTGGATCAAGAAAGCCCAAGAGCCCAAGGCCCAAGGCCCAATCAAAGACCTTTTAATATAATGCGTGAGGTGTGACTCGAACCCCCGACCTCCCACACAAATTCCACATTTTTACCAATTGGGCACTTCATCTGAATTAATTATTTCTTTCAGATATTATATTTATGTTATAAATATCTAACAATCCCCCACATGAAAGAAATAAGATAAATATAAATATTATTCTGGAGTACGGTAGAAATCACGCAGGCTTAGGTGTCTTTCGACTTGAACCTTGGCTTTGTATGTTCTATCGAGTTTGCTAACTGTAGAGTGAACTATGTCTTGAACTCCACAATTATGGTTGCAAAACTGAGACAATAGAACACACACATGACTTCTAAAACAATCATTGAGTTCTCGCGGTTGTGTTCATTTCGGCCGTGAACTTTCCCGGTTTCTTTGAGTGCTCTAGAGAATTAGCCTCAATTCTCATAGAAAGCGGCCCCACTTTCACACTCAAATAGGTGCTTCTATCAAGGGTGCACTGTATCTAAACACCCCACTGAATATCAGCTATAGTAAGCATTAAGAGCATTTGCTCATCCTCTAATCAATACAGTTGGTACTACTCATCATAGGGAGGGGTTTGAAATAAATTCAATGTAGTACCCCCACAGATTACTCAAATAACTGTGTTATCCCATTGAACCTTATCCATGGGATCTCCAATCGCAAGGTTGGGTTTCCGTTATAGGTAATCTAGTTTTTAATAGGCTTTAGCCCCATCCCCCTCGATGTTTTCTGAACTAGCTCTCTAGCTAATCCTTTGGTTAATGGGTCAGCAATATTATCACTTGACTTCACATAGTCAATAGCTATAATCCCATCCTTAAGCAGCTGACGCACAGTATTGTGCCTCCTACGGATATGTCTAGACTTTCCATTGTAGGATGAATTTTGAGCTCTTGAAATAGCTGCTTGACTGTCACAATGGACATAGATAGCTGGAAGTGGTTTGGACCACAAAGGAATATCTATAAGAAAATTCCTTAACCATTCAGCCTCTTCACCTGCCTTATCCAAAGCTATGAACTCTGATTCCATAGTAGATCTCGCAATGCAGGTTTGCTTAGTGGATTTCCAAGATACAGCACCACCTGCTAATGTAAATACATATCCACTTGTAGATTTACTTTCATTGGTATCGGAAATCCAATTAGCATCACAATATCCCTCAAGTACAGCAGGAAATTTAGTATAATGTATTCCCCAGTCTAGAGTGTATCTCAAATACCTCAAGACTCGAATGAGAGCATCCCAATGTTCACTGTTAGGATTACTAGTATATCTACTAAGTCTACCGACGGCATATGCTATATCAGGTCTGGTACAGTTCATGAGATACATGAGACTACCAATTACTCTAGCATATTCTAAAGCAGAAACACTAGGACCTGAATGTTTTCTCAAATGATGACTTGCATCATAAGGTGTTTTAGCAGGAATACAATTGTATTGGTTAAACTTCTTAAGCACTTTTTCTACATAATGTGATTGGGTTAAAGTAATTCCTTCGGAATGTGTTACTATTTTAATTCCTAGAATAACATCAGCAACACCCAAATCTTTCATTTCGAAGTGCTTTTTCAGAAACTGTTTAGTCTCATTAATCACATCTAAACTAGTTCCCATTATCAGCATATCATCAACATATAAGCAAATTATCACACCACAATTATATTCAAATTTGCTATATATGCATTTATCAGCTTCATTTATCACATAGCCATTAGATGTCAAAACTGTATCAAACTTTTCATGCCATTGCTTAGGGGCTTGTTTAAGTCCATAAAGAGACTTTTTAAGTCTGCATACTTTATCATCAAGACCTTCTACCACAAATCCCTCAGGTTGGTCCATATAAATCTCTTCTTCTAAATCTCCATTTAAAAAAGCAGTCTTGACATCCATTTGATGTATAATAAGATTATACAATGAAGCAATCGCAATTAACATCCTAATAGAGGTAATCCTAGTAACAGGTGAATACGTATCAAAAAAGTCAACTCCTTCTTTTTGTTTATAGCCTTTAGCTACAAGTCTTGCTTTAAACTTATCAATCGAACCATCAGGTTTAAGTTTTTTCTTAAATATCCATCTACACCCAATGGTTTTACATCCTCGAGGCAAGTCTACTAATTCCCAAGTGTTATTAGACATAATTGAATCATATTCACTATGTATAGCTTCCTTCCAAAATATAGAATCTGGCGAAGACATAGCTTCATTAAAGGTACTAGGATCATCCTCTACTAAGTAGGTTAGAAAGTCAGGACCAAAGGAAGTAGAAGTCCTAGGTCTTTTGCTTCTTCTAATTTCAGCTTCTTCTAATTCCATAGGCTCTTTTCTAACACTAGAAGGAACACTAAGAGAGCTACTTGGTCCTTCAATTTTTTCCTTAAAAGGGAATCTATTTTCAAAAAATTCTGCATCTCTAGTTTCAAATATTGTATTCTTTTCAATCGAAATATTTTTAGAGTCAATGACTAAAAATCTGTAGGCATTACTGTGAAGAGCATAACCTATGAAAACACAATCAACAGTTTTTGGACCAAGTTTAGTTCTCTTAGGTGCTGGAATAGAAGCCTTAGCTAGACACCCCCACACTTTAAGATATTTATATGAAGGCATTCTACCTTTCCACAATTCGTAAGGGGATTTACTATCTTTCTTACTAGGAATTCTATTAAGGATATAACATGCAGTAAGAAGAGCTTCCCCCCACATGTTAAAAGGTAATCCAGAAGAGTTAAGCATTGAAATGACCATATCCTTTAGAGTTCTATTTTTCCGTTCAGCTACACCATTAGATTGGGGAGAATAGGGTGGAGTAGTTTCATGAATAATACCATTATCAACACAATATTTATCAAACTCACCTGTATATTCTCCTCCCCTATCAGATCTTAAAATTTTAATAGTTTTGTCTAACTGATTTTCAACTTCAGTTTTATATGAAATAAATTTTGAATAACTTTCATCCTTACTCTTAAGAAGATAAATATAACAATATCGAGAGTAATCATCAATAAAAGTTAAAAAATATTTATTTCCACCACGAGTAACATATCCTTTTAAATCACATAAATCAGAATGTATTAAGCTTAAAACTGAAGTAGTTCTATCAACATGTGGAAACGGTTTTCTAGCATACTTAGATTCAACACACGTTTCACATTTTGTATTCGGAAACTTATCAGTTTTGGGAATGTTTCCCAATCTCATTAATTTTTTAATAGAGTTTATGTTAACGTGTCCAAGTCTAGCATGCCATAAATCATAAGAATCCAACAAGTAAACAGAAGAAGTAGAAGCTTTATTATTTATCACAGAAACATTTAGTTTGAATAGACTCTCATCTGCATACCCTTTCCCAACAAAAGTACCACCCTTAGACAGTATAACTTGACCACTCTCAAATACAATTTTAAATCCTTTCTTGACTAAAATAGATCCAGACACTAGATTTTTCCTAACATCAGGTACATAAAGGACATCCTTCAAACTAAGGATATTTCCAGAAGTAAATCTAAGTGTCACAGTTCCTTTCCCCTCGATTTTGGAAGAGGAAGCATTCCCCATGAACAGACATTCTCCATCACTAGCAGGAGTGAATGAAGAAAATGCACCTCTTGTGCAGCAAATGTGTTTGGTAGCTCCAGAATCTACCCACCAGTCTGTCATGTTGCTTATTAGATTAACTTCTGTCACCATAGCAGAGAAATTCCCATCTTCTACTACATGTGCCTGATGCTTCACAATTTTCCCTTTTCTATTTCGGCAATCCTTTGCAAAGTGACCTGGTTTACCACAAACAAAACAGTCACCAACAATTTTAGTTTTAAATTGAGGTTTGGACCGATTATTCTTTCCTATGAATTGCTTTCCATTGATTCTGCCTCTAAAGTTCTGACTTTTGGTAGAATTTCCAACAGCTTTCTTATTACCAGAACCTCCTTCAATAAGATTAGCCTTTATATCCAAATCTGGTCTCTCCCTACGTTCTGCCATTCTATTGTCCTCCTCAATCCTAATTCTGATAATCAAATCCTCTAAAGACATTTCTTTTCGTTTATGCTTCAAACTGTTTTTATACTCTTTCCAAGAAGGTGGTAATTTTTCAATTATAGCAGACACTTGAAAACCTTCACATATTTTATATCCCTCAGCAATAATTTCGTGAATTATAATCTGTAATTCTTCAACTTGACTGACCACTGTTTTAATGTCATTCATTTTAAAATTCAGAAATTTTCCCACTACAAATTTCTTAGTTCCAGCATCTTCAGTGGCATATTTTTTTTCCAATGAATTCCATAATTCTTTAGCAGATTTACACGACCAGTAAATATCATATAAATCCAAAGTCAAGCAATTCAGAATATAGTTTCTGCACATATAATCCTTATGTTCCCAATTAGCTAAATCTGATATTTCCTTATCAGTAGGCTTATCAGCAATTTCAGACACAGGTTTAACAGATTCAATAGCCTCAACAACTTTAAGAGTTGTCAAATAAAATCGTAACTTCATTTGCCATCTCTTAAAATTCTTTCCATCAAACAATTCAGGTTTTTCAGAAAACTTAGGAACAGATATATCTACTGCAGACATGGCAACTAAATAAAAAAATTTCGCTTTAGATTGTTGGACAGATTAATAGTTGCAATACAGTAAAGTGCAGAAAAATAAAACTTATCGACTGATCGAGTCTCGTGACAGCACGATGTCCTAAAGCGAAATTGCCCGTCGATAACTGCTGCGACCTCTGTGGACAATCACCTCCAGGATACAACGATCAAATAAATCAATTGTGCAGCAATCACAATTGATTTCCAGAACTCTCAAGTGTACTCCAGAAAAATATGAAAAAACTGAGTATAATATTTTCTTTTTTCAATAGAAAGATATAATTCGTTTTTGTGTGTTTTTCCTAATGTCCAAATGGGGGTTTATATAGGTAGAGAAAAGATGAAACTGCCTCCACCATGATCCAACATTATATGCAGTGGTAATGGGTTGTTAATATTGGGCAGTTAAAAACAGTTTCTGAATACTGGCTAGTTGACCCATTAAATAATTACGAAAATAAAATAAATTAAAAATTATTTTATTTGGATCAAGAAAGCCCAAGAGCCCAAGGCCCAATCAAAGACCTTTTAATATAATGCGTGAGGTGTGACTCGAACCCCCGACCTCCCACACAAATTCCACATTTTCACCAATTGAGCACTTCATCTGAATTAATTATTTCTTTCAGATATTATATTTATGTTATAAATATCTAACATATACATTGTCAAGATTTATATTTTCTAAACAACATTGAAGATATCAACGCCATATATACAGATCAGAATATTTATATAGATATAAATAATTTTGACGGGATAATTGGACAGGAAGGGAGACGCTAGAATACGTGAGCCTTCGGCCGATTATTGGAATACACCGTTACATATTGGTTCTTTTCCAGCAGAAAATGGCGTTGGGAGAATTGGTGCTGCCGCCGATGACTCGATCACACTTCAACACCAGAGCCTTCGCCCAGGAGTTCAATTTGGGCATGCCCGTCGCCACTGTTTATTTCAATGCACACAAGGAGCCACTCACTCGAAACCGCTAAATAATCCTGTTGGTTATGTTCTAGTTTTCATTTGCTTCTTCATCCATCTAATAAAACTTGACTTTCGAAATGCTTGGACTGTTGAATCTATTTTTATTGAGTTCTTCACTATTTTTTTAAATCGAGTATGCAAATCTAGGCACTTGAGAGTATAGTCAAAATGTAAATATTCTATATATGAAATAAGCACGGGGAATTAAATGAATTATTGTTATTTTTTTCACCTTTTTGGGTAAAAAAACTAGAACAACAAAACTATATAAATATTCAGTATATAATTAACTGGACTAAGAAACCAATAAATTTAAAAACTATGTGAAAAACGTTTCAATGTGAAGGGAAATATCGCGGGGATGACAACCCATTATAAATATTTCACTATTAAAATGATTGGTTACGAAAGTACATTGTAACGACTACTCTTTTTTCCTTTTTTTTTTTTTTTCTCACTCACACCTATATGCCTATCTAATTATGTACAAGATGTTACTTTGGCTCGTAATTAAATTCACTTCTCCATATCTTAATCAATTGGATTATAGCACGGGCACCCTTCAATTTAGTACCCATCTTGAGTCTGGTTTGAAATTCAGATCATTAGTACTGTATTTGAAGGCCTAGGTTGTGCTTTGGATACTTTTCATTATCCATTATCCTATAGGATTGATAAATATAATGCACAAAAAATCACATTGTTGTTTCAAGAGATAGAAGATGGATAGTTAAGGACACAACTAAATTTTCACTTTACTTTTTCATAGTTTACATGACTGAACCCACCTCCCAAAATTGACTGACTTACATTTTCACCTCAAAAACTAAGGGGAACGGGTAGTAGCATTTAAAGTTTTCATTCAAAAGTAACAAAATAAACAACTTTCTTCTCCCCTTTTCTTACATTGTTTTCCATCGTATACATAAAAGTGGCTTCCATTTTCTAGCATTACATAATACGGATCTCCATCGCTATCGTATTGTTAGTTGTGGGTGCTATAACGAACCATAATAGTAACAGTAAAAATTTCAATATATGTGTTCACCTCCCCCAATGGAACTCTTCACCATCGCGAGTAATGCCCCAACTATCCTCTTTATACTCTATGTAATTATGTGTAATTGTTACCTAAAAGGGATAGGGAAAAAGGAAAATAAGTATAACAACTCAGTGAGAAAAATATGGTGTTGGTGTATACTTGATGCATGTCATGTTATGCTATTTTCTTAAATATTTACCCTAATATCTTTGGGACAGTGTGAAATAAAAAATATGTACATCCCAAGCTCGCTTTAATTAACATAAGTATGGCTAAAACTCTTTCAAGTACATGTGTCCTCTTTGACACCATAAAATTATAGCTAGCCATGTGTGATATTTGTTTAGGAATGCTGGCCATTTCATAATTAATCGCCATATATATTTAATATCAGAGGTGCATGGGTATGTATAATATGTTGGATAGATTAATAGTTGCAATACAGTAAAGTGCAGAAAAATAAAACTTATCGACTGATCGAGTCTCGTGACAGCACGATGTGCTAAAGCGAAATTGCCCGTCGATAACTGCTGCGACCTCTGTGGACAATCACCTTCATGATACAACAATAAAATAAACCAATTGTGCAGTGTATTCCAAAAA
>CAIGRB010003080.1:82634-93596 GCA_903798255.1 Fraxinus quadrangulata | reverse complement strand
AAAATCAATTCAAATCGCTCAAACCGACCAACTCGACTCAAATCGATCGATTTGGGTTGGTTTTTAAGTTCAATTGGGTTGGGTTAGGTTGGAAAATCAAATTTGAGGTCGGAATAAGTCGGATCTTGGGTTATGAATCAAAATTCAACCCAACCCTGATGAATTAAAAAATTAATAAAATGATAAAATTTAAATAGACACAATAATGAAAACAAGCGAAGGACTTAAAATGTACAAACGTCATTTTTTTTAACATCGGCTCACTGACATGAATACTATGTACAAATGTAAAATTATTTGACGATAAACTAAAAATTAAGGATAGAATGATGAAATGAATGAATTCCGAAAAAATTGTAAGAAAGAAAATGCTCCATAATTTCAAACTTATTTATACATTAATTTTTAAAAACAACGCAACTTTTCAAGTAATTTCAAACTTTAAAAAATTGTCAAAATTCAACAAAAAATAACTAGATCTAACTTGAACTGGGCCCAAGGCCAAACCAATCAAATCAACCCAAGCCTGATCGGTTTAGGTTGGGTTTAAACCAATAATTGGATTGGATTGGATAAAAAATTGACCCAAAACATCCCAACCTACGCCCATCCTACTCATTACATTCCAACATGACGCTTATTAAATTTGTTCATTAAACACTATATATACACAAAATTTAACCAAAAATAAATTATTTATAAAAATAAAAGAACATATATAATGCTATCCAACCTCTGGAAACAATCAAGGCTAATGTTAATTTAATTAATTTATTTATTTTTTATGGGACAAAATGTTAATTATTTGACATAAGTAGGTAAAATTAAAATGTGAGAATTTTTTAACTATTTATTTCAAACACAATAATAATAAGAAAGCAAAGATGATTAATAATTTAAAATGAAAACTTATTTATTAATTAGAGTTGATATAGTTTATATCATGTGATATTGATTAAGGATTTTTGAAGAACGACTCAAATTAAGTTAAGATTTATAAATTAATAAATCGACGTATTATATACTTAGATTGATAATTGATATTTAATATTCATAATTTATAATTAAGTATGAAATAATACTCGTGTCAAGAGATTATCGAGTGAAATAAGAATTTATGGTGATTCGTTTCGATCTTTTTAATTTCGATATAATCATATAAATTAGTTGTTTTATTAAAAACATACTTCTTCAAAGGAATCTAGAGATCTTGAAATTAGTGCTTTAAATTAAATGTAAAATTAAAGCAAATTGTATCTTTTATTCTTGTCAAACTTGAAGATTTTCAATTGCTAATTCATAATCAAATTCTAAAATAAAACAAAGTACAAATTTGTTCTTTAGTGAATTCTCTTTGACCATTTTAATTAATAAATTTATAGCTATTTGATTCTTGTGAACTTGGGAGAGATATTTGTTTGAAATTTGGTTGATGCAGCATATAAAAAAGAATATTATGGTACACACTCACACACACACACACACACAAATTAATGATAATCCTTTCCTTTTCATAGTCTTCTTCATATATTATTATGTGTGTATATATATATATATCAAAAATTAAAGATAATCCTTTCCTTTTCATAGTCTTCTTCATATATTATTATGTCGGTATATAATTGCTCTAATGGTGTTTTCTTCCATTTTCTGTTTTGGGTTTAGTTGAAGATGTTTCACAAATATAAGTTGATCGTATAAAGAGGATCAATAATATTAACCAATAGGCCTAACTATCGGAGATCAACCAACAATCACACAGTATAGTGCGAGAAATTAAAGAACTCAATGAATTCGTTTGTACCCGAAATCTTGAGGTTCAGCCAAAAAATCATAGTCCGAATTGAGCGTCCAAAAAGGACATATGGCTCAGGGCGAGCACGTTTGGGAAGTATTTATAAAAGGTTTAAAATATAAATAACTACAAATGAACGGTGAATGTGTGGATGTTTCGAAATGTCCCGATAAAAAGTAGTTTTGAGTGTTTATAAACATGAGCAAAATATTGGCAAAAATTTATTGCAGAAAAGATTACACGACATATTCCAATTTTCGGCTATCTATTTCAAATACCCAACGTATAACTTCTCACAATAAACAAATGAACCACGCCAAACACCAAAATTATTGTTCACAAGAGAAACCAGAAACATCGTACTGCACAACTAGTGCTGCATTAGTTACATTCTCCACTTTTCACTGCAAACAAGATTCAATATTTCATTCCAATAATTTTGCTATCAGCTAGCTAGAGCTTGAATGACTGATCATAACAATAGATGGATGCAGAGCTTTTTTTTTGCCAGTTTCAGCTAACACATTGTGTCTTTAGTAGGAAACATGCTAATGTAGAGAAAATATTTGTGTTAAACTCGAAAAAGTTTCTGTAACTTATCAGTAGACAGTAATCATCCTCTTCAACAAAGCCTTCATGCGATCTGGTTTCAATTTTTTATCAAACGTTTAAGATATTTCAAATGGATTTGTTGCATCAAACGAAGATATATTTCATTGTGGTATCTCCTCAAATTTCTGAGGCAATATTAGAAAATATAAGCTTTCTAAGTCTTGTTTATAACATCCAAATGAAGGCCACCTTCAGTCTTCTGTGCACATAAGATATACAGTTTAACCTTTAAGAATCATCTGAATTTGGTGCAAATCTGCTAAAGATGGAGACAGAGAGAAAATGCAAATATTGCTTTATACAAAACCATAAGATTTGAAACATGAAATTGTAGGTTAGGCCTATTATGACATGATAGATGCTCGACTGGACAAACATGACTAAAGAAGAAAAAGAAGTAAAAAGCTTATCTGTTATCAGTTATCATATGCAGTTCTATCCATACAGTACTTAACCTTATAGGTTGTTTTCACTTTTCACTTGGGTTCCTGCAAGGATATGACAGTTTCAAAGGCCCCGGCAAGTGCTTTCACCTTATTTTTCCTCTGCTCGCGAAGCTTACTTGAAGTCTCCTCAATTATATCATTCGAAACAGGGGAATCCCTATTCTTTTCACCGTCTTCTCGTTTCGACTCCTCATTGTAAGTCTCCGGCTTCACTTCTTCAACTACTACTTTCATTTCTTGTTCCTCAGAATCAATAATTTCACTTCCGTCCAATGCTTTTGCTCCTTCCTTTTCTTCAATTTCTGCTTTTGAATTATCTGCAAGAATTTCATCAGATTCTGTGTGATTGTTTTCATTCACAATGTGTTCTTCTAATTCCTGCTGGTTTCCTGTCGTTGTTTCAATCTTCAGTTTGTCTTCCAGTAATTCTTTCATCTCAACCTCAAGGGAGACATCTGGCTGTTCTGGAACCGTATACGACTCAATACTCACAAGATCCTCATCCGGGATGTTCTCTGGTTCAGACTGCCTTGTAATACTTATAGGTTCCTTATCCTCCACTACTAAAATCTCATGTCCCAACTCGTGCACCGACTCTTCGTATTTAGCATCAGTAACTGAAGATTCTTGTTCATCTTGTCCTATTTCAACTTGTAATGCATCAGAGTTATCAGGGCTAGTGACTTGTTCCTTTGTTATTGAACCGCTCCTTGCAGTGTCTTGTTTCTTATTGCTATGGCTGCCCTTCTTGGTAGCACTCAAAGGTCTAGCAATAAAAGAACGTTTTCCGACATCCTTTGTTGGCGTCTTTAACAACTTACCCGGGATAGTTTTATCCGTAGTCGTGATCGTTTTACTCGAAAATGAGGAAGATCGAAGAGTAGGACTGGGTGAAACTCGTGTTTTTTGAGTACGGGAAGGGGACGGAGGCATGTCGAAGGATCTTCTTCTTGTGAGGTTAGGCTTGTTGGCATTGTCAGTCGAAGCCGGTTTTTTGCCAAGCTGTTTAGAAGCTTCAAGACCTGAACTTATCGTAGGCTTGAGATAATTTGGAACTTGTTTATCTAACGCAGTTTTATCAGGAGGGCTTGGTTTTGAGTTGGGAGTTTTTTTGGGGTATGAAGGGGAAATTCCCTTTTTCTCCTTTCCAGCGTCAGTCTCTCTAATTCTTGTTGCCATTTGTATGTGAATGGCAGTTTCTTTATAGCCTGCATTTAAAAACATATTTGTAACGTAAATAATTACATTTGGTTCGAATTCGAATCTTTCCTCACCCACAATCGCTGCATTTAAAAACATATTTGTAACGTAAATAATTACATTTGGTTCGAATTCGAATCTCTCCTCACCCACAATCGCTAATGGCATGATCTTCTATGTATCTCTTTTCGTTTTGTCATGTGGCTTATGTTTTTACATATAACATTCAGACAAAATGACTCTACCTACACGTACTATGATGTTAGAGGAGACATCCATATTTTCCCATAAAAATCTTTAAGCTATTCAACTAATCCTTTTTCTTTTAACCATTTATGAATACAAAAATGAAAATGAGCTACGATTATGAATTATTAATCCATCTATCGACCCTCTGTAATTCTATGTTCATATCTTATCAATTTAAATATTGCATTAAACACAAACCAAGAATTTTATAGATCAAGAAATTAAATTTCTGAAAATCTGGGGGGAGAGAGAGAGAGAGAGAGAGAGAGAGAGAGAGAGAGAGAGAGTGTGTGTGTGTGTTGCTGAAAATANGAGGAGCCTTTGCAACCTTTTTTGTATTTGGATTGACTAATTGACCACTGCAGAAGCAGCGGCAAACTTCTTACTTCTATCAGCTGGATCAATGCAGTACCGACCATTCATGAAATAAAATAGATCATGCAGAATACAAATTGGATTCCAAAAAGGAGAAGACATAGACAACTTATTGACGCTGAGGAAATGGAGTTAGCAAGTAAAAGGAGAAGACATGGGCAACTTATTTTGCCACTATTTACCCCAAAAGTAAAAGGAGAATAGATATAGGCAACTTATTGACACTGAGGAAATGAAGTTAGCAAGTGCACATCATAGAATCCGTTCATGTTCATGTACCAACTAAATGTGCTTGCAAAGAATCTTTTATTAGTGGTTTGTAAATAAGAACGCCTCCTTAAAAGCATCTCCAAGAGACTCTTTAAACATGAAATTCTCTCTATTTTAAAGAGTCAGCTTTTAAAATCATGCTCCAAGAGATACTTTAAATTAACATTTTAATTTAGAGTTCAAATTTGGAGAGCCAAACTTACTCTCTATAATTAAATGTATTCAAAGTTTTTCAATTTTCAATGTAGGAAAATAATAAAATAATTTAAAGAAAAACTAATTAAAATAAAAGATAAAGAAAAATAATAAAATATTTTTTTAGAGTAATAAAATCAAATGATAAATATAAAGAGTTTGTTGGAGCTTCAAAATTTTAACTTTCTAAATTTATAGATGCTCTTCAAATGATAAATTTATGCTCTTTAAAAATAAAGAGTCTTTTGGAGATGTTCGTGCATAAAATTTTTGACTATTTAAATTTATAGATGCTCTGTATAAGGCATACGATGCTCTTTATAAATAAATAGTTCATGATATTTATTTTATTACTTTGAGTCTAGAATGAATATCTAAAAATGATCTAAGTTACGAGTAAGCGTAGAAATATTTAGCTCTTGTTTGGTCCCTTTTTTTATAACTTATTTTAAAACTTATTTCCAATACACATTTTATGAAACCTTTTATCAACTTTATACTCACACATTTATCAAAATTTACTATAAATATGATTTTAAGCAAAATCATATGGGGACTTAGTCTAAATAGAGAGTTGGTAAAAAACCATCAATCTTACCCCTTGTTTAGCCCCCGTTAATATTTTTCACTTTTTTAATTTTAACAACGTTTTCCAAATAAAATAATATTACAAACAAATCTAAATTTTTCATTATTTTTCAATTACACATTCTCCCATCAATTACTATTCCAAAATTTATAAATTCTCCAAAATGGGAGCCAAACAATGACTTAATATGTAAATTATACTACATTAGCAAATGATGCAAGCGCATAGACTACTTGATTCCCATTTCTAGGAACAAAATGGTAAGCGTCATCGCCTACATTGAAAAGAAAACGGAAGATAAGAACATGAGCAATGGGTGTGAGGGTAAAATTCGACCCCAATCTTTGAATAGCTTGTGTTGACATTCAAAAATAATAAAACCCAATTAAATGGCCCATAGAGTGAAGCCCAACTAAAGAATTCAAAGGATGAATCCAAACAAAACCATATAGAAGCTCAAAACGGAGTTATGCAATGGAAGCCCATCATCGCCCAAGCCTGATATATGCCCAAGTAGTGGAGGCCCGTTGTCACTTGAGCTTGCAAGACGTCCAAGTAACAAAGAATCCTCGTCGCTCAAACCTGTGAGATGCTCAAGATCTGGGCGATGATAATGTCTATTTATTATTTAAAGCAACAGACGATTTATTGAAACGATTTATCCCACTATCCATGAATCTCGGCAGCAAACAGTTTAATAATGGGAGAAGTGACAGCAGTTATAAACAGTTTCTTTGACAAGTCATCCATAATAGAGAAGGTGGATGGTTATAGGGCGATCGGTTCCAAACGGTTATACAACAACTGTCGAATAGTGTATAAAAGAGAAAAGAGAGCATAGAAGAAAGGATCCGATCAATCAAGTCTCGAACAGATAATTATGTAATTTCATTCTTTTATTTTTCTCGTTAAAACTTTCAATTTACTTGTGTGCTTGTGTCCTTTGGAGGCGTTTTGTTTCTCATAAATCGTACTCTTCATAAATAAAGCACCACTAGTTGAGATTTTGTCTCGAGAGGTTTGTTCCTTATACGATCGTCTGAACCTTCTTTTAATTGTTAGCGATTTCCACGCGAAACAATTTGGCACGCCCGATGAGACCATTGGTGTTTGAAAATATGAACGGTGATGCAATATGGCTCAGAAAACTCTGACAATGAGCCACTAAGCCAATGAGTAGTTCAGTCTGCGGTCGAACGATACGAGGAGCAGCAAAGTACTCCACAATCAGAAAGGAAAAGTCAAAGTCGCTATGAGCCAATGATAGAGTGGAGTCCTCGAACCATGCATGCATTGCTTGGTGAAATCATGCAGGATGTTGTTGAACAGGATGCTATTGAGTCAGGGCGAATCAGATTTGAAATTAAGAAGAAAATGGCAATAGACGAAAATCCTTTCCCACAGCCACTTGGAGTGAATATGGTGACAGATGGTTTTAAGAATAAGTTGCCAAAATTCAAACTGGTGGTAGATGATGGAGAAGAAGATTCTTGGTTACAACCCAGTGTTTTTGAACATATAGGAAAGGAACCTGTTAAGGGCAAAGGCATCCTGTCTGCTAGATGCAAGGGAGAAGTGAAGGAAAACATGGAAAGACCAGAAGCATGACGATTTCACCATCTGCCTAATATTATTCCAAATTCCCAACCCGATGGAAGATGGGGTATATCATTCTATGGGAAATCCCCTTTCAATAGGTAGTTCAGGCCGATAAACAACGGGAGAACATTCAGGCTACAACCTCGCCAACCCAATATATGACATTCATTCTAGTATAATGTAGGAAGGGTTGTACCCTCTAACGAAATGACAAGAACACAACAAAGACATTTTCAACGGAACTATAGACGAATGATTAGACAGTAACAAGGATCATCACGTCCGAAGACGCCTAAATTGCTTGAGGTGGCCAACAAAAATGTTCTGAAAGGTGATAAAGAGGCTAGCATGGGTGAATCAATGGAAGAGTTACCAGAAAGTTCTTCTGGGAGATCAAAGTTTAAGTGTGGAAAGAGAGATGAAGATGAAAGAGATCTAGGGCAACCCCTCACTCTTCAATTTGGTACCTTACCTCATGTTATGGCTAATAATTATCTACTAGCTAATGAATTTAAAAGTAAAGAAAGTGAAGAGAAGGAAATGGAGTTATTGATGAGAAAGAGGATGATGGCATGATTGGCATGGAGAAGGAAATTGATTTAGAAGCAAAAAGGAAAAGAAGAGGAGTGTCGCGCAACACTCTATTCAAGCAACTGCATCAAGAAGGTGTCTGCGAGGTGGATTTGTTGGGCGAACCATCTCGGAGTTCCTTTGACTACTATGTACTATATGGGATGCCCAAGAGAAGGGCGAAAGTGCCCCACTCTATGAAATATGGGTCTCCTCCAAAAGTATTGCCTCCCCCTACGGGTTGGATAACTAAAGAAGAAACATTAGAAGAAAGTAAGGAGGAGAACCAAGAAACAGAGACTCAAGGTGAAATATTGCATGTGAATTTGTCTCAAGGGAATAATTCGATAAAGGATAAACAAGAAGTGGAGATAGATGCGGCTGAAAAGGTCATCTTTCAGAGACTAACTATGAAGTTAACCAAGAACTTGAGGCCATTCTACGTGAAGGCCTTATTCAATGGCATATATGTGGCAAAAGTGCTCATTGACAATGGAACAGCTATAAATATCATTTCGTCCAGAATGATGAGAAAATTTGCAAAGATAAAAAGTGATATGATCCCAATAGAAGTGATTCTCACAAATTTCAATGGAGGAGCAACTTTAGCTAAAGGGATAATGCCACTAGACATAACCGTGGGAACAACTACAAGGACTACAAACTTCTTTGTGATAGATGGTCCTACTAGTTACAATGTGCTACTAGGAAGAGATTGGATTCATGGGAGTCGTTGTATACCTTCTTCGCTCCACTAATGCTTGGTTTTCTGGAATGACAAAGGCAAAGTAGAAGTGGTGCAAGCAGACTATGGCCCTTTGTTGCAGAAGCAAATTCAGTAGAACGATTCATGTACGAAGGAAATTATGGACCTGTCAGGGTAGTTCAAGATGGGGAAGAGACTTAAATTATTGCACAGAGTGAAGAGCCATTTTTAGTGGATGCACTTACTGAAATGTACAGTCAAATGAGGTCAAACATAGTGGCACTTGAAGAGCCAGTAATTGGAAAAAGGACCATCAAGGAGCTTTGATGAGTTATCATCAACAAGAAGGTATGACCGATATTCGGGCCTTCAAAGTCAAGTTAATGGCTTTCAATAAGGAATGTAAAGCAAAGACAAAAGAAGAAGCTGCACTAAAGATGTTGAAGAACAAACTAGCAGTGTTCAAATTGGAATAGAGTATTGGCCAAGAAGCCAATAAAGTGGATTGCTTGGAAGAGGGAGTACCTATAGGGAACCTAGGCAATGAAGTATTGAGGATCATAAAGCCTGGATATACTCAAGCGCAAGACCCCTTGATAAAGGTGAACATTGGCGGCGAAGGGAAAGATCGTCCAACATTTATCAACCAGGCGCTTGGTCAAGAGGTCAGTAATAAATTAATCGCTTTATTAAAGGAGTATAAGGATTGTTTTGCTTGGGAGTATGAACATATGCCTGGTTTAGATAAGAGTCTGGTAGAACATATGTTACCAACTAAACCGAACTATAAACCTCATAAACAACCTCCTAGGTACTTTGCTCCTAATGTGTTGCCTGAAGTAAAGAAAGAAATAGAGCGATTATTAAGTGCGAATTTTATTAGAAGAACCAGATATGTTGAATGGCTGTCTAATATTGTACCAGTGTTAAAAAAGAACGGTAATATTAGGGTGAGCATAGATTTTAGGAATTTAAACTTAACAACATCCAAAGATGAATATCCAATGCCTAGAGTAGATTTCTTAGTAGATTCAATTGCCGGACATGTAATGTATTCTTTTATGGACGGATATTCAGGATACAACCAAATTTATATAGGTGAGGAAAATGTACATAAAACTGTCTTTAGATGTCCCTGGTCTTTATGATGCTTTGAATTAGTAGTTATGTCTTTCGGCATGAAAAATGTAGGGGCAACTTATCAAATGACAATGAATCTAATTTTTCATGACATGATAGGCGAATTTGTTCAAATCTATATAGATGACATAGTGGTCAAATCTATTAAAGAGGATAACCATTTTGAACAATTAAGACGCTCATTTGAGCAAATGAGGTAATACGAACTAAAATTGAATCCCTTGAAATATGCATTTGGTGTTAATATACAAGGACGGTCAATGAAGGTGTACGTATCGGCTGAACAAGAATCGATAGCCGGGATGGTAGCGCAAGAAGACCAAATTGGCTAAGAAATGACGATTTATTACTTGAGTAGACAGTTGACAAAATGTGAATGTAATTATTCTGTTATCGAAAAATTATGTCTTACTTTATATTTCACATATACAAAACTAAGGGCCTATTTACGGCTTGTAATTGTTTATCTAGTTTTTAAAGTAAATTTATTTAAGTATATGTTCTCTCGTCCTATTTTACACCAAATGATAGGCCTTTGGACTTTAGCATTATTAGAATTTGAAGTATAATATATGCCCCCAAAAGGCAGTTAAACATCAAACTTTGGCTACCTTTTTGGCAGATCATCCATGTCTAAAGAAATGGAATTGGAAATTGGTTCATTCGAAATAAAACATTGGGTTTTGTATTTTGATGGATAAAAAACTTTCAGAGGTGCAGGGGTAGGAATAGTTTTAATAAATCCTTTAGGAATTTATTATAAATTTGCTTTCACTTTGGATAGAATGTGTACCAACAATCAAGCTGAATACAAAGCTTTGATTGTGGGTTTGGAACTGTTAATACAATTGGGAATAAAAAATGTGATTATTAGGGGTGATTCTCAATTAGTAATTTACCAATTAATTGGTGATTTCAAATGTCAAGGTGATTATGTTATAAGTCAATATAAAATCGCCCTTGAATTATTGGAAGAATTTGATCAAGTGGATTCTTAATACATTAACCGAATGTATAATAATTTATCAAACGAATTAGCTCAAATGGCTTCAGGTTATTTGAAGGTGCTAAATTTGGAATTCACTTGCGAATATGGGGTAATATTGCCCGTAGTACAATGGAGGGCGAGAATGAGTGATGTTCATTACATACAAGATGGGGATGCAATAGATTGGAGAGCAGAAATAAAGGTGTTTTGAAAAAACCTGATAAATTG
>CAIGRB010003080.1:71701-82143 GCA_903798255.1 Fraxinus quadrangulata | reverse complement strand
AGATTCTAAAAAATATCATAAGAAAAATGATAAATGAAAATGTCAGAAATTGGCATGAACTTTTAAATAAAGCTTTATGGGCTTATAGGATGACACCTCGTTCAAGTACCAAAGTAACCCTTTTTCAACTTACTTATTGGCATGATGATGTTTTGCCTATGGAAATTAATGTGCATTCGATTAGAGTTTGTTTGTAAAATAACTTGAGCGATGGCCAGTATACAGAATCACTACCCAAAATTTATTGGAGTTGGACGAGTTAATGTTGGACGTCCTAGATAGATTGCAGGTGCAGAAGCAAAAAATGGCTAAGTCCTATAACAGAAAAGTCATAGCCAGTCCTTTAGCCAGGGCGATTTGATTTGGAAAACGATACTTCATTTGGATAATAAAGACCCAAAATATGGTAAATGGTTACCGAATTGGAAAGGACCATATAAAGTGAAAGGTGTATTGCCTAATGGGGTTTACCATTTGGAAGATTTAGATGGTACGAAGCACGTGAGGTTTATCAATGGTAAATATTTAAAGAAATGTGTTCCTTCCCTATGGGAAGATGAGCAAATATAAGGAAAAGCCATACATAAGTAAAGTCAAGATGCTGGGTATATGCCATACAATTAAAACAGAATAAAGTCAGTTGGACGATTATATCCAAATAAAACAAGAACGAAGTACGTTCAATTAAAACCTTTTATTATCAAAAATCCTCTACAAACCAAAAGATACAAGATGCAAATGTTCTGCAAGCCACATTTGGAAGCAAGCTATCATTATTCTTCTATCAAATACATAAGAAAGGAAATTGGCCTTTCTCACTTTTCTAATGCATTGCCTTTCTAAATGCATCGCTGCAACAGTAGGCAAATGGTCAGAGAAGCACTATCAGCAAGCAATTGTCCTCAAGAATTCCTTTTGGAGATCATGAATGGAAAAGGCGCTGAGAAGGCCTTCATTGACTAAAGAAATATTTCCTATACCTCCCATACCAAAAAGACGTCAAGAAAAATTGTGAAAGCCGATCATTTGAATGTCAAGCGATGGCAACATATGGGTTTTTTTGGAGAATAAGGATGAAGACGATAAAGGTGTAATAAATGCGCAGCTTTATAGAGGCTGGAAGGCAAATGGACGGAATGCGAAAGGCCATATAAGTGCATGGTTCCCAGTCATGGGAAAGACACTCGAAATCCAAAAAAGGTTCAATCCATGTAAAGACTCCACAAGGGTAACGTGCGTGAATACAATACAAGGCCAATAATTAAATTTGGGAGTAAAACGACAATTATGTCGTTCAAAAATCCATGCAAAAACCATTACAAGAGTAATTAAAAAGATAATTTCGTGGATAAAACGGGCTGTCATTACAATTCAGCCAACAGAGGCTGTCATAAATTAAGAGGACAAAGTATAAAATAAAATATTAATGTCATAACCATAGTTTGCCCCAAGCAGAACGTATCTGTTCTCTAAACTTCTCCCACTCGTTGCACTGTTCAGAGGAAGCAATAGATAGCTCAGTTATAAACCCCTCATCGACCTCCAGTTTTGAGTAACGCTCAAACAAAGATTTGCTTCGCTCAACTTCTCGGGAAGTCGTACGCTGCTTGGCTTCTAACCTGGTTTTGCAGTCATCCATTCTAGCTTGAAGTTCCTTCATTTCTACAGCTATGCTCATCATCAAAGAATCTTCAACCATGACTTCAAAAGAGATTTCGGTTAGATCGCTCTTAGCTTTCTCAATCTCTTGAAGCAAAGATTCTTTTTCATTCACAACAAGGCCTTCTTGGTTTTCAATTCCACGTTCCTGGCCAGCAAAGAGCTTACCTCTATATGAATAATTTTCAGAGTCAGCTTCAAATCAGATGAATTCTAAGTGAAGGAAGCTCAAATGCTTTAGCCATTTTGTCACTTAAAAGCTCAAACTTTTCCTTTTGGCTAGAAGCGCTATCATTGTTGATGTCCCTATCCATGAAAGATGCATAATCAAGCACGGACTGCTTGAAAATGTTCATATTTTATTCTGAGAATGCAACAGATGAAGCAAATGGACGATTAGTTGAAGAGGAACGAGAAGAAGCGCTGGACTTCATTTGTTTCCTTCTCATTTGTTTCCAAGAAGTAAACAAATCATAAATGGAGCGTAGAATGATGTCGGTGCCCTGTAAAAGAAAATGTGAACGGTTAGCATTTTCATTATAGAGAATGAAATGAAGATGAGAGTTAAAACAAAGGTCACCTCATAATGTATTTTTGAAGGTAGGGGCATATCACTGGACGATCCAACAGCTTTTCCTTTGTCCGAACGGGCCGACTATTCCACAATGGGCATATCTACGGGAATTACTGTAGAAATCAAGTGATGATGAGTCAAAGGTCAATAACATGAGAAAGGAGAAAGTACAATATGTATTACCTTCTGGTTCAGCATGAGGGGGGTCAACGCCCTGAAAAGGTGGAAGTTCTCCAGTTAGCTGTGCGATCAGAGACTCTTGGCCTATAGACTTTCCCTTAGGTGAAGGCCCCTTGTCTGGTGACTTGGATGAAGAAGCTTTGATGGGAGGCGATGGAACAAGTCGATGAAGGTAGAGTTTCGATGATAAGTTGAAGATGAGCTTTTCTGAAAAGTTCAGGTAAAACATTAATACATGAAAAATTCATTAACATATAAAGGATTTTTAATGAATGAACGAACTCCAATACCTTCCTCCTGACAATGAGAGGGGTATCATCATCATCATCATCATCATCATCAACGGGCAAACTTGGTGAAGTGGAAGTTGGCTGTTTATGGCTAGAAACGCTAGCTGCTCCAGATGGAGATTTTGAAGGAGAAGTGAGACCCTCGACAGCTAAGGGAATGGCAGGAATGAGAGTAGTAGAAGAAGTCACTGGCCTCTCCAGCGAGTGAAAAGCGCAGTTAGCATTAGTTGTAAACAACTGGCGCTTCACAGATGGCCAGAGTTGTTCAAAAATAGGGCGAATAACAAAAGTGGAGTTAAAAGGGGCTAAAGAGAAGACATTGGTCAAAAGGGCATTACGAGCATCAATGGCTTAGGCCTCTGTTTTATTAATGGTATGAAAATGCTCTGTTAAACTTTTGGAGAAGTAGGGAGGAACATGCCATGTTTGGCCAAAACCAAGCCGACAGGCAAAAAATTGGGGAGCATATATCTCAACCCCCGCCTTGGCATTTGTCCTAGTAAAGATGTCATGGAACAACTCCTTTACGGTCAAAAATTGAGCCCAAATGGGCAAAAAGGTGCTCACGTCATTCATGGTAGAAGGAGGGTGCACATAAGTTGGAATTAAATGAGCGGGAAAAGGAAAAAAGGAAGGGATTGAATCTAAGTTATAAAAGAATGTAAAAACGTCCCTATTAGACATATTAATAGGGTTTAGTCAGTTGATGACCAGCCCGTAACAACTGGCCGAAGCAGGAGGAGCCGATGGAGCACCAAATTGAGAAAAATATGCTCTCAACCATAATTGAGCGAGCCAAAGAAGCCCACTGTCAGTAGGAGATGCACCACTTCTCAACTGGAATTGGAGAGAAGTCATGCCTCTATAGAAGGCAGCTAAGAATAATGAGCAAAAATTTAAAGACCTACCACGTGCTAATTCATGCGCTATAGGCAAATAAACCATGGAAGGTTTAAGGCTAGGAACATAAAGAACATTTTTACAGAGCCAAACTTGAAGANTAAAGACCTACCACGCGCTAACTCATGCGCTATAGGCAAATAAGTCATGGAATGTTTAAGGCTAAGAACACAGAGAACATATTTACAGAGCTAAATTTGAAGAAATGCAACACGTTCAACATGAGTAAGTTCAGTGCCAGATTTATTATAGAGTTCTTGCATGCCCGAATAATAATGAGTGAGTTTCTTGTCGTAAGAATGAGTGAGTTTCTTGTCAAACTTTGGGGCAGCGAAAGAAACCAAAATGGCCGGAAAAATGGTGTCGCCCAAAGGTGGAAGATTTACGAGGGCACCAACATCTCTCAGAGTAATAGACATAGGACCCAGTGGCAAGATGAAAGTATTATATTCAGATGACCAAAAACTCAATGCAACAGAGAAAAGTACATGGTCATAAATTGGGGGGGCAAAGGGTAATTTCTAACAAATCAGAAATTCCTGCCCGATCAAAAATTGCTTTGGTAGGGCCATGTTTTGACATACGTGCATGCCAACAACGAAAAGTAATGTCAGTTTTAGGTCAAGTACGAATACCTCTTTTGCGGATTGGTTTCAACGGCAAAGGGTTTAGAAAAGGAGAGTCTTCAGTGCACGGGAATAAATGACCCGCCGCTACTTGCCCCCATAGAATCAACATCCTGAAAAGATGGGCCTAAGAAGAACTCATGAAGATCAGGATTGGCCGATGAAAGGTACGTTGAATTTATATATGGCCTAGAAAGCAGCTCTTGGAAATCTTCAAAGTTAAGGGAGTTGTCTGAAAGGCTTTGTGAAGTCGCCATTTGCTACAAATTTCTCAAAGGTTCTGGGAGTGTTTGTGGAAAAAGAAGCTAGAAGATGAACAATAACTTTATAGGCGAGAAGAAACACGGCGAGGTAGAACATAGGTATAATGGCGTGAAGAAGTTGTGTATTCTTTGGTTTAATAGGGGTTGTGTGATATTGCACCTTTTAGAGATATAGAAGGTTATTTCCAAACAAGATAATGATTGGGATTCTGCGCTTCTCAGATTCCAAGTATCGCAGGAAAACATAAATGATGAATATGGCAGAAGATTAATAATCATATATTAATTTTGCCATATTGGGGGGTAATTGTTGACATACAAAAATAATAAGGCCCAATTAAATGGCCCATAAAGTGAAGCCTAGCTAAAGAATTTAAAGGATGGATCCAAACAAAACCATGTAGAAGTTCAAGACGGAGTTATGCAATGGAAGCCCATCATCGCCCAAGCCTGATATACGCTCAAGTAGTGGAGGCTCGTTGTTGCTCAAGCCTGCAAGACGCCTAAGTAACAAAGAACCCTCGTCGCTCAAACCTGTGAGACACTCAAGATTTGGGCGAGGATAATGTCTATTTATTATTTAAAGCAACGGCCGGTTTATTGAAACGGTTTATCCCACAATCCATGAATCTCGACTGCAAGCAGTTAAATAATAGGAGAAGTGGCAGCGATTATAAACAGTTTCTTTGACGAGTTATCCATAATGGAGAAGGTGGGTGGTTGTAGGGTGATTGGTTCCAAAATGTTATACAACAACTGTCGAATAGTGTATAAAAGAGAAAAGAGAGCATAGAAGAGAGGATTCGATCAATCAACTCTTGAACAGAGAATTATATAATTTCATTCCTTTATTTTTCTTGTCAAAGTTTTCAATTTACTTGTGTGCTTGTGTCTTTTGAAGACATTTTGTTTCTTGTAAATCGTACTCTTCATAAATAAAGCACCACTCGTTGGGACTTTGTTTCGAGAGGCTTGTTCCTTACACGATCGTCTGAACTTTCTTTTAATTGTTAGCGATTTCCACCCGAAACAGCTTGACGAGCATTTGACTCAGTTTTATCAATCTATGGATCATTATTTTTTATGAGCATAAGATCCTTCCAAAGGACTATGGCCTCGTCTTCTTCTTACGAGGTAAAACCTCCCTTCACGACAATGTGCTCTCTTTGCCTCGAACAACAACACCCACACCCAATAAGTTGCAGCCCATATGTGTTCAGTTTCAGATTCCAACATATTAATAAAACTTTATAGACAGTTTCCATCTATGTTAGCAACGAATTTGCTACAAGTTTTTAGGTTGGGGATGATATTGCACTAATCTTCATAGATTAGGGACTACTTTGTAATTTTCTTAAACGCTTGCGCAAGCCCTTAGCGAGGAATAGGGCCCAACAGGGGCTATATCAAAAAACCAAACCCTACATCATCCATTCAATTCAGATTTTCCCATTTCATTTCACGCTTTTCTTGAATCAAAACCCTATACCAAAGGATGCCGGGGTTGACATGCAACGCCTGCAACAAAGAATTCCAGGACGACGCCGACCAAAAAATCCATTACAAATCCGAATGGCATCGCTACAACCTCAAACGCAAGGTGGGTTTTTGAATCCAGGGGTCATTTTTAATTTAATATTATGATTTCTTGTTCTTTGTTTTTGTGGGTACTCGATAATTCAGTTTATAATTTTGATTTAGTAGCGTTTTAAGAATTATTTAGTGATTGGGTTTCACCTCGGGAATTAGGATTTATGTGAGTGATAATTATTCTGCAGCTGCAGGAATGGGGCGTGGAGAGAAATAAAATAAAAATACATGTGCATTATTTTGAAACATTTGAGCTTCTTGAAAAACTTATTGTTGGGAAATTGTATAATAGGATAACAGTAGTTCTTTCTTTTCTGTACATGTTTTGTTTCTTGGTGGGGGAGGGGAAGGCGAGGATTATAATTTTATATTGTGTTTTATTTGTGGGAAAATTATGAGGGAATTTATGTTGTAACATAAATAAAAATCAATGAAAATTGAACTCTTTGATCTGGCAATTAACTTTTGATTTGAATCTCAACAGTATCCAAAACAAAAGCTTAATTTTTTACTATTTTTGATTTGGATGATGTGTTGTTGAATGAGGATTTTACGCTTTCCGTTTAACATCTGGGGACAGTCCATCTCCAATGCATTTGCTACACGGTTGTTGTTCCCTTTTGAGATGCAGTGTGCTTCATTGATTGCTATCAATATTCATTGTATATTAAGAAAAGATCCTAGTGGCTACAATATTACACCTATAGAGATGATAAAAGTAAGAACAAGATATTAATTTGAAGATCCAATTTTAACATGCATGTAGGGGGCTGCATTTAGAATACGGTAGCAGTAGATGAGAAGTTAATCCACTCAAAACGGGAGCTTTAGTGTTGGAATTTTCTTTTGGTGGCTAAGATGCCGTCAGCTCGTTCTATCCTACCAGAGGAGAATTTATTATTGGCGATGTTGAGATAATTTTGTTTCTTTCCCTGAAAAACGTACTTCCTTTCTTTTTCTTAATTATGTGTTCTTCTGTCTTTGCTGATTTGCTGAGTAAACTTGTTCTAGAATCTGTTATATTTGTAGCTTTATATCTGATGCTGAATATGCATTGGAGATCTCCTGGATCTTTATATATTTTTGGGAATTATGTATGTTAATGAGTTGTTTGGCACAGTCCAATATATCAATTTTGAGATTCTGAATATTTCCTTCAATTTACTGGATATTACATTTTTATTAACTTGCGTTCTCTTTCTTGAATCAGGTTGCAGGTGTTCCTGGAGTAACTGAATCACTTTTTCTAGCAAGACAATCTGCTCTTGCAGAAGAGAAAAAGAAATTAGATGAAACCCCCTTGATGTATAGTTGTGGCCTTTGCGGGAAAGGATACAGAAGTTCCAAAGCTCATGCTCAGCATCTACAATCTAAAAGTCACTTGATGCGGGCTTCCGAAGGAACAAGCAACAATGGGGGGGCTACAATAATCAAGCCTCTTGTGCGTCGTGTTGCAAGAGAGTCTCCACATCATGTAGAGCAGGAAGTTGAAGAAAGTGAAGAGAGTGAATGGGAAATGGTGGATTCAGAGGATGAATTAGTTGGAGAAGCCACTGATTCTTTGACACAATTAAAAGTAAATGAGCACAACTCAAATGATGCTATGGATGAGGATGGCATAGACGATGATGATGAATTGTTGGATGCGTCCTGTTGCTTCATGTGTGATTTACAACACGATACGATAGAGAGCTGCACGGTGCACATGCACAAACAGCACGGGTTTTTCATACCAGATGTTGAGTATCTGAAGGATCCTCGTGGGCTTCTAACATATCTTGGCCTTAAGGTAATAGCATTTTTTCTATGCTAAACTGAAGTTTTTGTGATAAAGTATCTTCCCTTTTTATTCACCTTACACAACGTCTATTTCTTTTTGTTTGTGCCTGTGATTTTTACATAAATGCTTCAGGCTTCATTTCCTTCTGTTTAATTTTTTCAGGTCAAGAGAGATTTTATGTGTTTATACTGCAACGACAGATGTCATCCTTTCAGTAGCTTAGAGGCAGTTCGGAAGCATATGGAGGCAAAAAGTCATTGCAAGGTGCATTATGGGGATGGTAGTGAAGATGAAGAAGCAGAATTGGAGGAATTTTATGATTACAGTAGCAGGTTCTTGTTTTTTAGTTCAGTTCTATCCTAATCTGATAATTCTTAGTGTATGTTTGGCAAAGCTTTCAAGTGCTTATAAGCTTATCAAACATCATTTTTAACCGCACGTTCCTTAGAACCACAACTTTTACCTACCTTTTAACTAAAAAAACTAAATCATTATGGTTGCCAGTGTGAGTAACCTAGATTTTTTCTTTTCTTTTCTTTTTGGTACAGTTACGTGGATAGAGATGGGAAGCAGCTAATTGCAGTCAATGATACGAGCAACACTGTTGAACTTGGTAGTGGTGGCTCTGAGCTCGTTATAACCAGAAGAAATGATGGTGCAATATCAACCAGAATGCTTGGATCAAGGGAGTATTTAAGATACTACCGTCAGAAACCGCGGCCAACACCTGCAAATAATACTGCAATCACTGCTGCACTAGCCTCAAGGTACATAAGCACTTGTTTCTCAGAAGAGTTTTGAGTCTCTTAATAAGGCCCCTAGTTCTCCACCTCTGACCCCCTTCACTTTTCATCTCTGGTGTGACTCATTGAAAATGTGTTTTCTTCTTCAGGTACAAGAGCATGGGTCTGGCAACTGTCCAGTCAAGGGAGCACATGGTTAGGTTGAAAGTAATGAAGGCGATGACTAAATCTGGGGTCGAGGCTATGCGCTCTAAGATTGGTATGAAGAGTAATGTTATCCGCAACCTTCCCAATAATGTACCATATTAGTCTTTAGCATCTTGAGAAAACTTTTATTTATATATTGTTTAGATTTGTGTGACATCCTTTAGTTTTTGATAGTAGATAAACTTTAATAATTATTGAGATTGAAGTGTCCATGTATTGAAAGTTTTGATATTAAGGATCTGATTCATGCTGCATTATTTATACGAACTCCATCAAATATGAGACTCAGTTGTTTCTGAACTTGAGCCTGTCGAGTAGGACTCTTGATTTCACAACAAACAAGATGCATCTAGCCCGGTTTTGAGGCAGTCCGGCAGGTCTGGCAAGCTCTGTTTTAAGTGTCGTATCTAGCCAGAAGTTGAACCAAACCCAAGCCGGCTTGCAAGTTCAAATCAAGAAGCTCGGCCTCTCGAGCTTCTTCAAGTCCAACACAGATGCAAGGCAATAAATATCCAGGTCAAGGTCGCACGTACGTGATAATTATACACAAAGGACATCCAAGTTGGTGCATGGTCAACACACCGGCATAAATGAAATTGGATCAATAACAATACTAAGATTCAATAACTGTCGAATTTGACCTGATCATCAAAATATCAATAGCATTCTCCCAACAAAATATTCAGTGTCCAATGTCAAGTCCTTCTCCAGTAATGAAGAAAACAAGGGAGAGAAAACTGAACAAATAGTAAAAAGAAAAAGAGAATCTTAGCAAATACATAATTATATACAACTCTATGCATCATCAGCAGCACCAAACATACACCCCCACAAGTTTCCTTCATCTAACATTGTTAAAAGCTTTCCTGCCATTCCACGGCTACAGTATATTCTGTGACACAAAAAATATGCAAGATTGTGATAAGATATAAACAACAGTTTCAAGGCTACAAATACAATTATATACTGGCAATTGCTTATAATTTTGAAGTTCGATGGGGAACTATGACATAAAAAATCGAAAAGGTGATACCAACAATGTGATTTAATAATTTGAACAAGTTATTATAACCAAAAGCCATTCAAAGTGAAATAATACTGCAAAAAAGGAGAATGTAAGGCATCCTGGACATGGCCTACCTAATTGTCATAGAAGCGGGAACGGCGCCTTTGAGAACTGCAATGCCTAAAATTCAGCACATGGAAATCAAAATTAGGATAATTTGCAACTTAAAGCAACGAACTTTGCTCAGTGTGATATTTTAATGAGAGATTTCAAATTCAAAATTAGTAATCATGGTTACGCAAAATCGGAGTCAGAAAAGACAGCCAAGTCACTTTAATCTGTTCTTGTGAGATTTTCAAGCTAGAAATCCCAGTCTTTAGTCAAACGAGATCTTGAAAATATGATAATAACAAAGATCACATGAATACTTTCTTATTTTGAACAGTTTCATTAAGTTATAATGATTCTGTCAAGTCAAAAAACATTACAGTATATAGTCGGAATACACAAAAATAGAAACCATAATGAAGAAGATCTAACCTTTTTTGAAAATTCTTGGCAGGCCAACATAGAAACAAATTTTAACATGTACAACAGCCAAGAATATTTCACTCAAATACTAGT
>CAIGRB010003080.1:58729-69925 GCA_903798255.1 Fraxinus quadrangulata | reverse complement strand
CAGCACTGCTGCCTCAAGCATTATATCGCAAATGCCAAAACTAAGAAGAGATGCACATAGTTATACGCATTTTCAGATCCATGTGCTATTGGACAATCTTGAGAATAAAATTTCCATGTTATCAATCAACTGATATATCACTTCAGTATATAGTGAAAAACAGAAACAAAATTATCTATAGCAATATCATTAATAGATACATCACCAGCACCAAGAACCACCAGTGTTGAGATATTAGTAAAAGCCTGCAAGTATTTTTATTGATTGCTTGTTAAGTTATTTTTAAATGTTGAGAATCTAATTTGCATTCTCATTTCTTGGGTGGTATTATATTTATCTAGATACAGTGAATGAAAAAAATAACATCAAAAGATTAGAAATCATATATACGAGAATAATTGAACAATACATCATTAGTGAAAGGAAACCTAGGTAGCATGTACACGGTAACTCACCTGTGAAGACCAGCTGCCTGCCTTGAGAGTTCACTTGCACTCACAAACTCATCATCAGTCTCATCGGCTCTATATTCTGCATGTTCTACAGATGATACAGAACCCTCGTCAGAGTTAGAAGTGTCATAACTCAAACGGAGGCTTCCTCTTCTGGAATCCCTCACTCTTGACCTTCTTCTGTTCCTAGATTTTCTAAATTTTTCAAATACCTGATACAATATGCAAGATGTCCACCAGTTTCCTTCATCCCCATGGAAGTCATCAAATTCATCGTCAGAGTTATCCCCATATTCTATCACATAATCACCCAAAACAACACCCCGTGGGACTTCTGAATGTATAGTGCTTAAAACGTCTATGATCTCAGAAGATTGCTGGAAATTTTCCCAATCACGCTGGCGTGCAGGATCGATTTTCGAAGGGCGTGCATGGGGATGCTCTAATTGTGCATGTTTTTTAAGTTCCAAGTATGTTCCTATAAATGAACATTTTTCCTCTTCACAACAACGTTTCTTCTCGTCCAAATGTATACGAGCATTTTCAACAACAACCCATCTAGTAACTTCTCCTCTACACAAGGGACAGGCTGGTTTACTGTTGAATCCCGAATTCAAATTCTCAGCAGAAGTTGGTGATCGTGAACCAGATAACATTCCATTTGCATGTTTGAAACGGTCCAGACAGTTTGAGTGCAAATGGTCAGTGTCGCATACAAAAGGCTGACATCCTTTTCCATGTGACGTGCATTGGAGGAGAACACCGTTATGCGGAAAGTTCAGGCATATGGGACAAATGACATCATCCAAGTTGGTATACAACTGAATCTCCTCCATTTATCTGTGTTTATTCTAGAGCCCTCTATCGCTAAAAGTTCGTTAGCGCTTGAAGAGACTAAATCATCAAGCTCCCACAAACATGAAGAGTATCTTTTCCCTTTCTGGACCAAAAAACAATGTCAGACTACTGTAGTACAACTAGTTTAACATTGTTTGATCTGGCAAAATTGATGCCATTGATTGTTTTAAGTGTCCTTGAAATCAATGACAAAACTATGTGCCACATTATGGAACGTAAACAAAGCTGTCAATGATGTAACTGTAGCAAAACTGTAAACCAAATTCGCTATCAGGTTCCTACAAACTGCGATAACGAAGTTAAAAAGCATCGTGCAAGTTGCTAGAGGAGGGGGAGAGGGAGAGGATACCGAGATAAACAATTAGAAATCATAAAAACATTAAACCATTGTATGATTTCCAATTTATATATGAAGAACAAATGGCGTGGTGTTTCTTTCCGGTTCTTAGTTTAACACTAACATAGGTGGTTTTTTTTTTTTTTTTTTTTAAGAATTTTTTCAAATACTCCCTTATTTTCTAATATACACACTCAACAGTCAACCCAATAGATGAATCAAATGAAAAGCCTCAAAAATGTATAAAACGTAGTAAAAGATATACCTACTATATATATAATTTCACTTATTTCATTTGCCTATTTTCAGTAGAAAAAACTCCGATTAAAGGGTGCTCATATCTTGACTATTCACAAAAAATGATGGCAAAAAAATTAATTAAAATGGGCTTCCTTTTAATTATAAAAGATGGACGATTTTCCATGCGAAAAAAGCTCTAGACACAGTCTAAAAGTAAAATTAAACCAATTAGCAAATAGATGTAAAAAGAAAAAAAGAAAATTCACATTGAAACCATATATGACATCAATCATCAAAATCAACGATTAAATTCACAGTTACCCAAAAGTGGACGGACAGACAGACATTAGAGATATCGCCCAGAAATCATTCATATATGTATATGTATATGCGGGAGGACAGAGACAGAACCTTAGAACAGACAGACATTAGAGATATCGCCCAGAAATCATTCATATATGTATATGTATATGCGGGAGGACAGAGACAGAACCTTAGAGCTTCTGAAAGAACAAGTTTGATAGTGAAGTTGAGATGATGGGAGAAAGTATACAAATTACAAAATGGCTGTGACTGAGGAATTGTTTTTAAAATTTTTTGGCTTTATTTTCTTGTTTGGTTTTAATCAACCAGAAATGCTATTTCACACGCTTTATTAGTTAAGCATCTGTTTGGTGAAGCTAAAATTGAATTTTTTAATCAATTTTAATAAAAATAGATGAGATGTCCGATTAAAAATTAATAAAAGTTGTGAGATTTATAAAATTTATAATTGAAAATAAATTTTAAAAATGAATATTTCAGAACGAGGGCCAAACATAGACAAATTGCGTACGCGCAATTCAACTTTTAATTCCTTTTTCAACTTGTGGAGTTAAGATATTTGACTCTCCCCCTTAATTTTTCAATTTTCAAAAGGAAGGTTTTTGATTCCCACCTATTTAAAATGAATAATATTACTCATAGTCAGCAACTGCACGCAGTAGTCATCTTATGTGATATTTTGTCAATTGAGGCATTTAATTTTTTGTAGTAATTCTATTGCTCGTAATAATAAGCTAGCATTACTCATTTAAATTGTGTGATTGGATTTTTAAGTGGTGAAAATCGAAAATGTTACGTTAAAATAAAATATATTAAGCTACTTGATTGTTTTATCATATCTTAAAATCAAGTGAAAAAAAGACCAAGTTTCCCTTGGTAGGAAGGTGAGGCCACAATCCATTGGCCATCAAGACCCAAATTGTTTATGTTTCGTTTGTTGGAAAAATGGGATTTTATTTAAATTGTAAATAAAAAACAATGTAATATAACAAAAAAAATATTCGCAATGATATTCTTTATTCCACCTTCCAACTGAGAGTGGATTTGGTAGAGGCTGTCTGCACTAATGCTAGCCACTAGTCCAATTCTTTATTTTCATATAAATTATTTATATTAAAAAAAATTTAGTCTAGCTCTGACTTTACCCCAACTTCAAATAATTTGACCTTTTTCCTGTGTTCTTGAAAAACTCAGCACTTAAAAAGAGAAATTATGTGTGTTGAGTACAACAAAATTAATCAATTATAATGGAATAATTTGCACTGGGTTTCAAATATTTTACTTTGGTGTCAAACATTTTCATATGTACCTATCAAACGTCGTTGTAAGCAATTAAAAGGTTTGGGACTGTGAGCGTCACAAATGAAAGGTTAGGGTAAAAATTGCTACGAAGTAAAAGTGAAAGGTTTGGGATGCAATTGTAATTTTTCCTTAAATTAAGCTCCAATAAGTTAATCTTGACCCGATTGTTCTTACATATTACACCATATAACAAGTCTAATATTCAAAATAAGATTAAAGACCAAAATGTCAATTTTCAAATATATATAAATTCTCAAATTTCATTTCTATCAACATTCCTATGTAATCAGATTACAATATTAATTCGACAATAAATGTCGAATTATTGAGCTATTGATGTCACGATCATGCATATTAAATAGGTTACGGATACCATATGACAAATATCTTCCTGATTATTCACTTTAATTCTCAAGGTTGATATCTCAAATAATTTCAAATTAGTAATCGAAATTTATTACCCTCAAAATTAAGGCACTTTGTATAAAAGTGAAATTAATGTGGTCAATTTTATAAATTAAATTTCATTTCATTTCTTCTTGCCTAGGATTTTACTATTTCAAAAGCTGACACGTCAATATTCTATAATTATGACAGGTTCATTATCTATGTTATTATCACATGTAATATCCTGGGGTTCGTTGACAGGTTTATAAATATCAAAGATCTAGGATCTCTCGTTCATTTTTTCTTGGTCTCTACTCCCTCTAGCTTGTTCTTGTCTCAGTATCAATATCTACTTAGCATCGTACAACGCATAAAATGCTTGGTACAAAGTCGTTTTAGACTCCTTTATTCGCCTTACCAAATCCGTCATCTTCCCTAATTGATCATACTAAGTATCGTTAGACTGTAAGTAATTTACAGTATCCAATGTTCACTCGGTTAGGTATTGCTTTTGCAATCAATAAGTTGGCTTAGTTCATGCATCGTGCCACTACATGAGCATTGGTCACTGTCAAGCGACTTCTACGCTTTATGGCATATAGAGCTGTCAATAGATTATATTTTTATCTGAATTAGATAAAAATAATGGGAGATGAATTTAGGGTTTCAGTTCGATAACCCAATCAAGATCCAAATTCGATAATTCGTTAATTAAATTAAGCAAATATAGATATAGGTTATAACAACCCGATCCGATTTGTTATAAATAGTTGAGTTGGGTAAAAAAATTTATGTTAAAAATAAATGAATGAGAAAAAAAAGAAATTTATAATAAAAAAGTCATCAAATTCAAATCATAAAAAAATAAAAAATAAGAAAGTACTCCATCAATTATTTGTAGAGATTTTATTTTGCTTTTCTAAAAAGTCATAAGCCATCGCACATCGATATCTATAAAAAAAAAAAAACAAAATAAGAAAGTACTCCATCAATTATTTGTAGAGATTTTATTTTGCTTTTCTAANTTTAAAACATGGGCCTAAATAATAAATTAATTTCAACATTGTTTTTTTTTTTTTTAATTTCTTAATTTTGGATCGAATTATTGGATCGGATATCAGATAATATAGAAAATTGGATATGGATTTAATAATCAAAAATTTGTTGAATTGTTGGATTGGATCCATGAATTATTTTTATTAGATTGGATTGGATCGGATATAAACTTCAATCGATATCTGATCCATTTACAGCACTAATGACACCTCTTATAATGGTTTTCTCTATTGCCTTTCTGCCTTTGTGATGCAAAATGAATGGGCAATGTTGATGATTGTATCTCTACAAGTGCCCATATTGTCCTTCTTGAGCATAACCCGATTGCCTTTGAGTTCTCGTTAAGCAAAAATATGTTCCTCGTCCTTCCGCAGAAGCTAAGTATCGTTCTATTGCCAGTATTGCATCTGAACTTCTATAGATCAAGTTATTTCTCTCCGAACTCGGTGAGACACTTAGTGCATCTCCAAGAAGAATCATATTTAGATGGACATTCATTTTTTTTATACTAGTGCTTTGAGAGTCTCTAATGACCCCGATTCAAACATCTTATGATGCCGTGACCACATTCATGTCTCGTGTAGAACTCTACTTACTTCGATCCAAGATTGGTATTATCAATGGACCAACATCTTGAGGGGCATATTAGAGACAATGTAGTATAAATAAAATCTTCTAACTAAATTAATCTTCGTAGATTGTATAGATGGGTGACACCTACAGGACTATTGTATACACCAACTATATGTATGTAACTTTATCGATGACATCATTTTAAGTTTTCTCACAAATTTCATGTGAATGAGCTGAAAATGATTACATAGGGAAAACTTTTATGTCACGCTTGAGCGTGGTTTGGTTTGGTTTGGGTTAGTTTCGACCTCCACTGAAACCAAAACCAAATTAGTCGATTTGAGTGAATTTCAACCTAAACCAACCCATACTTGCTCTTAAGCTAAACCATCACAAACCAAATCGGTTTGGTTCAGTTCAGTTAGTCCGTTTGGACTTCTAGTTTCTAGATAATATTGCATTATAAATAATGGACGCAAACGATGAACAATAGATAATAATTCAGACTCAAAACGATCACAATTAATTAAAAAAATAAACAGTAACTAAGAACCAGACTTCAATGTTCAGCAAACAGCTTCAGCTTTACTCGGCCAACTCCTGTATGCAACCAATAGCTCGTTGTTCAGTCCTTGTATGTTTGTATGCAGCCAATAGCTCTTTGTATAAGCTTTGCATTAGTCCCTTGATCCATTCAATGCCTCGAGTCAAGGAGATCTACAGCTTAATGCCTCGAGGAAAACGATATAACACGCATAATATATACCATTCAATTCAACCACTCACACAGCCAAGAACCAGGAAAAAAATAAAAAATAAAATAAAATTGTATTGGACGCATTCAACAATCTTGAATATGGTATTACATTTACAGATATCAGATTTCACTTATAAAGGCAACATATTCAGATTTCATTATTACAATGGTTCAACAGAATAATAGTGGAATGACTTATTACAATTACAAAGGTTCAACAAATTACAAATCACGAATTACAAAGTTACACAACATTCCTCTAGAAAATTAATATCAACTTTTCAAGAATCTAAAAGGCATAGAGGCAGAGTGAGATTAAGGAAATCAAAATTTTCCACACCTGAATCCATTTGCAAGGTGAGATATAACAGCGTAGAGGCGGCAAGTCGGGGAGCCTGGAAATGGAACGGTCAGGCTTTGGCACCGGAGGACGGAGACTGGTGAGTCGTAGACGTGTAGAGGTGGCGGCGATTTCAGTTGTAGAGATGGTGAGATTGTAGAGTCGAGACTGTCACCGAGAGATGGAATTTGGAAGTAACTTATGAGATTGGATTTGGATTGCAACGGGAGAGTAGGAGACTAGTGATGGCAAAACCCCGCCCCGCCCCTCCCCTCCCTGCCCCGAATGGGACGAAAAAAACCCACCTCAATGGGTTGGCGGGGTGGGGGTAGGGATCGCCGCCTGTCTTGGGGTGGGTCTTCGCCCTGCCCAATGAAAAATTAAAAAAATAAATTAAAATTGTATTTTAACTTGAATTTTTTGGAAAAAGGGGGTGGGGGCGTCTAAGGCCGGGCGAGGTGGGGCGGGCATCTCTATAGGAGACGGAGAGAAATTGGTGAGGGTTAAAGCTGTAGTGGTTTGGGCGGTTCGGCTCGGCTCCTATTTAAGCCCATGTTTGGCATTGATTAAAATTAGATTTTAATTTAAGTCAAACAATCAATATTACCACATATTTCATTGGTCCTATAAATTTTAAACCACATATTTCATCATCTTTTATCAAAATTTATTAAAAATGTAATTTTAATCTCCACCAAACAAGGACTAAGTATTCAAACCGTGGACTAAACCAACACAATACGATTTTGTTGAAAAAAACAAAAACAAAAAAAAACCAGTAGTGGGACATAACAAGAAGGTTGATTTGTATGAAATAGTTTTACAACTATATTTAAGGTTTTTATGTGCAAATTTATGTAATAGATAAATGTTTGGGATGCATTTTGTTTTTTTTTGACAGGGTTCTTATTTCTATTACATTTGTTTATGTTGTTTTTATTTAAAATGAAAAGATTCTAGAACATTACCATGACACATTTGTACTCTGTTTTGTAATTATTGGCAAAAACTGAAGCATGAACGAATCAACAAGAAGATGAGAGGAAAAGTGGATCAAAGAACAGAAGAAATTAGGGCCTTTTATTATTACTATTATTATTGAAATATTTTCTAATTGTTAAAAGTTTCTTTTTTTATTTGACGAGCCAGGACAGAGAAATAAAAGCGTGTTTCCAACATAAAAGAAATAAGTACCTTATGCGACTCAGAAGAGCTAAATTGTGTAGAATTCATCATCTTCAAGTTGACACGGCTATTGTAGAAGAGCGAAGATTAATTTGCTTGGTGCAATTGATTTAATCAACATGAACAATATTGATTAAAAATCTACAAACAGTACTCAAAATATTCTCCTTTTTTTTTTTTTTTTCAATCACCAAACAAAATTGAAAAGAAATAAACTATAAATACGTTTATGTTTATGGTATTATTGGTGGGCTTGGCATGTATGGGTATATTGGTAGACTTTGGTTTTGGAATTTGTAAATTGTGGACTAGTGGGTGTAGTCAATAACATGTACAGAATAAGGGGAAATTATTTAAAAACCTACATTTAAATTTAAAGATTAATTTTTATAAAGAAGGGAGATTATTTTAAATTTCATGTAGAAGGTGATAATTAGGTTTTAATAATTATAATTAATTAAAATTTAATTATAACTAATTTACGTACTAACCCACCTCATTCATTTCAAACCTTAAAATTATTCTCTCTGGCTTAATAGTACAAAACTTCCATACGCTTGACACTTCTTGTGGCAAACGTGAAAACGTTTCATTTTTTTACAATTTTGTCCTTATTTCAACATTTCATTGCGAAAAACAGGCTTACTAGCACGAAATGTTCCTACGTTTGATACTTTCTGTGGAAAACATCCATATGTTTTATTTTTTCATTTTCGTCCTTATTTTAACGTTTCATTATGAAAAACATTCGTTTCACCATTTTTTTTAACGAAAAATGACCAATACACCCTTCTATTTAAATAAAACAAAAAAAGAGAGGAAAAAAATAAAGAATAAATTGCAATCTTACTCCTAAATTTTTTTAAAAAGTGCACATGAGTCCAAATAAATATAATATTGCTCTTTAATTTTGGGGCGATTTTTGCCCCTCTAGCCGCCATTTATGGAGCCAAATTTCGGCAAGCTCCGGCCACCTAAACGTTCAGAAAATGGTACTGGTGGAAAGCTCTTAACCTCATTTTCAATTTCATACCAATATCTCCCTATAATTCCAAGTATTCCGGCCAGTACAAAGCTTTAAAGTTTGTTGCCTGAAAATCTGAAAAATGCTGATTTCTTCACTTCCGGCCACCATACCGGCCAGAGCTCATCACTGACCAACCCTCCTCCTCTGGACGACCACTCATGCAATCAATTGTAACCAAACACCAATTTTAGATGCTGAATTTAACCCAGAACTTCTCCCTGTCGCAACTCACGTGACATCGCCTGAGAGAAGTCAGCTTTCGACGTTGTCTGGATAAACGGAGGTCGTGAACCATGTGGGCTAGGTTCGACTTCACCTGGTACACCTAGTTCACCCTTGGGTCTCCCCCAATTTAGCTTCAATTGATCGAAATTTGAATCTAAAAGGATCGCAGGCACGAAATCACGACAGCTAGACCTTGTTTCCTCCAATTCAGGTGTCGTCTGGCCAAATCAAGGTGGCGGACCACCTAGGCTAGTCCCCTCTCAACCTGGTACACCTGTCCCAACCATGGGTCATGTCCAATTTTTCCCAGAACGTGATGAATTGGTGGCTGTAATTAAGGCACTGTGCGAAAAATAGTTATTTTTTATATTTTAATAATTTATTTGAACTCATCTGCACTTTTTAAAAAAGTTCAGGAGTAAGATTGCAATTTATTCTTTATTTTCTTCTCTCTTTTTTTGTTTTATTTAAATAGAATGGTATATTGGTCATTTTACACTAAAAATGGTGAAACGCATGTTTTCCACAATAAAACGTTAAAATAAGGGTGAAAATGAAAAAAAAAAATGAAACATAGGGACGTTTTCCACAAGAAGTGTCAAACGTAGGGACGTTTTGTGCTATTAAGCCTGTTTTCCGCAATGAAACGTTGAAATAATGACGAAAATGGTAAAAAATGAAACGTTGGGACGTTTTCTACAAAAAGTGTCAAACTTAGAGACGTTTTGTGCTATTAAGCCTTCTCTCTTCCCACTCACTCTCTACGTCTCTTTTCACCTACCATACTGGTGATTGAGCGACAACCATGAACTGCTAAAAGTAGAGGTCGTCGTGCGTCGGTGAAACGATAATTTCAGTGTTGGGATTCAACATCACTGTTACTCCTCGATGAGACGAGAGGCTATAGAGGCGGTGACAATCACTGTGCGTGCGACGACGCATGCATAATGTGGCGATGATCTCGTCATGCGCAGCGATGAGAGGCTATGGAGTAGTGCTGGGCTGTGCAAGTGAGTGTCATGTAGTCGATTTGTACGGGCGGAGCATGCGACAGTGCTCTCACCTTTTGTGGCACTGTGCTAGCATGGCTATCGGGATGGTGCAAAAGCATCAACTTGATGCTGCTGCAACCAGTGACGTCATTGCAGTTGAGGCGTTCAGGGGACATTGCCTTTGTTGGTGGTTTTTTTATTTGATGTGGATGTTTTGCACAGTGTGTGGATTGTTGGTGGGTGATTTTTTTATTAGATCTGTTGTTTAGTTGAAGTTTTGGGATAATAGTTGGAATTTTGCAAATGGTGGCGGTGATTTTTTGATATGTGGGTGGTTTTCTGATCTATGGTTTGTTGGTGGTTCTGTTGGTGGTGGTGTAGGCGATGATGGTTTTGTTATTGGTGGTGCATGTGGTCGTGGTGTGGTTGTGTACGTCTGGTTCTTGACATTGTTGGAAGAGGTGGTGGTGTCCAAAAACGAATCGGGTATGACCAAGTCTATCTTTATTGTGACTGTCTGTTACTATATCTATATTAATTGTAACTGTATGTGACTTGGTTACATGCAATTACAAATTAGATTGACTTGGTCACAGACAATTTTGATCACAGTTAATCATAGATAACACACGTCGATGAAGGTAGTATTTATGATCGTGAATTCGAATTGAAGGTGTTAGTGGTGGTGTATTGGAGATATTGGTGGTGTTAGTTTATGGTGTGTGCAGATTTGTTTGTGGTGACCATATATGACCAAGTATGCATTTAATGTGATTTGTTATAACTAATTCTGTGTTAATTATAATTAGTTGTAACTTGGGCACATATCGCTACGGTTAAGATTGATCTAATTATAGACAATCACATTGAAGATAAATTTGATCACAATTAGTAATAAATAACGCATGTCAGTGACTTGATTACATACCACTGACATGAAAATTTTCTAGGGGTGGGTGGTTCTAGTGGGAGTGGGGTGGGGGTAGGGTGTAATATTTAATTTTCAATTTCTGAATTTTTTTGGGGGATGGTGAGGGTACGGTAGGGTAGGGTGAATCCCCAGTTTTTTGTTTTGAAAATTTTCTGAGGATGAGGATGGGAATGGGGTGGGATGGGGTGATACGAAGATTAAATTAAATTT
>CAIGRB010003080.1:22406-36054 GCA_903798255.1 Fraxinus quadrangulata | reverse complement strand
AAATATTGAAATAAAATTAAAAAAGCAATAAATTAAAGTAAGTTAACTAATTAAATATATTAAACATTATAATTCTGTTAAAAAAATAGTATTTACCAAATGACATTGTGGCCAAGTTTTCATAATTCAAATGAAAGATTACGAGTTCAAGTATTATAATTGCATTAAAACCGAGACCAACCTAACATATATTAATTTGTTGAAGTTGGTGTCAATAATAAGAAGTGTTATAATAGTCAAGCTTTTTTTACCTTAGCACGAGATCACATGTTCAATTCCCCTTCGGCCCCTCCCAGGCTCCCATATTGCATTAATTTTAGTAAAAATAGTATAATCAAAAACATTTTTCAAATAAGTAAGTTGAGAAGGGATTCGAACTCGGGACCAAAAAATAAACATGTCACCTCTAACCAACTGAACTACAGAATATGTTTGAAAATGATATGAATTTCAGTAATAACCTGAAAAGTTTAATTATCGTAAAAAAAAATAAAAAAAATTGCTCCGACGGATTCAGCACGGGCGGCCGTGGGGGCTGGCCAGGTGTTGGATCCGTCCCTGATCTCCACGTGAGTTTTTTTTTACTGTAGATAATCCAACATTTGTGTGATATAAAAGGATGTTTCTTTCTGTCAACATGAAGATGTGGTATCGACAAAAGTTTCATAACTGGGAATGGTCATGTCGCTGGTGAAAATATGAAATCATTTCTCTAAACTGAAGGTGGAATGAAACCATATACTTTCATATAAATAAAAAACGAGTTCGTCTTTTTTTTCATTTTTGAATGACAATGAGTTCATTATTGAATTTAAACGGTTGGGTATGCATCATATAGTTTAAGCATGAACTAACTATACTACCTGCCTAACCTTCCAATTTGGTAGCACTAACACAAAATCTGCGAATATTGATATACAAGCTTCTTGCAATTTGGCATTCATGGCCTCTAGCTTGTTGAGTTGGTAATTAGCAAGTAGCATGTAGTGTTGTTGCTCTATCACGCATCCTAACACACTAGTACGTATTTAAAAGGAAATCAAGAGGAGAACTAGTAAAGATTTATAAACAATGTTGTGAATTATTTTCTTTAGTTGAAGCGGCAAATTCTCAAAACGAGATGTGTGCAATAAATCACGAAACATTGCATGGTCTTAAAGCTTATCGGCTTCCCCTTGCATATATTCTATATGATTTTCATTTGTTAGCAATGAGTTTCCATGAATAGGAACGAATTCCGGTGAAGGAAGTATTTCAGCTGGTAAAATGTATGAGAGAAGGTCTGTCATCAGAGGAAGGGGAGAACAGGCTCAGAATTTTTGGTCCAAACAAATTGGAAGAGAAAAAGGTCTAAAAAACTGACTCAATTTCTTGTATTTTTTTATGTTATTTTTTTGTACATGAATTTCAAACATCACAATTCAAAATTTTAATACCAGGAGAGCAAGATTCTCAAGTTTTTAGGCTTTATGTGGAACCCTTTGTCTTGGGTCATGGAAGCTGCTGATTTGATGGCTATCGTTCTACCAAATGGAGGTGGAAGGCCTCCTAACTGGCAGGATTTTGTTGGCATTGTCGCATTGTTGTTAATCAACTCGACCATCAGTTTCATCGAAGAAAACAATGCAGGTAATGCTGCAGCAGCTCTAATGGCTGGACTCGCTCCAAAAACTAAGGTTAGTGACTAATTTATGATTCCAAAATTCATATATACTGTATACATGTATGTTAGAACTTCCCTAAATTTGTTTTAATTGTGAAAATGGAAAGTAGCTTCTTAGAGATGGTCGATGGACCGAGCAGGATGCAGCTATCCTTGTACCGGGAGATATCATAAGCATCAAGTTGGGAGATATCATCCCAGCTGATGTTCGTCTTCTTGAGGGTGATCCCATAAAAGTTGATCAATCCGCTTTAACAGGAGAATCTCTTCCTGTCACTAAGAACCCCTCAGATGAAGTTTTCTCTGGCTCGACTTGTAAACAGGGAGAAATTGAAGCAGTTGTTATAGCTACTGGTGTTCATACTTTTTTCGGTAAGGCTGCCCATCTAGTTGATAGCACCAACCAAGTTGGACATTTTCAGAAAGTTCTCACAGCAATTGGTAACTTTTGTATCTGCTCGATTTTTGTTGGAATAATCATTGAGGTCATAGTCATGTACCCAATACAGCACCGTAAGTACAGGGATGGGATTGACAATTTGCTGGTTCTCTTAATTGGAGGAATTCCAATTGCTATGCCAACTGTTTTATCTGTCACTATGGCTATCGGTTCACACAGGCTCTCTCAGCAGGGTGCAATCACAAAGCGAATGACTGCCATAGAGGAAATGGCTGGTATGGATATTCTCTGTAGTGATAAAACGGGAACATTGACCTTGAATAAGCTGACAGTCGACAAAAGTCTCATCGAAGTGTTTGTGAAGGGAGTAGATAGAGAACATGTGATGTTGCTGGCAGCCCGAGCTTCAAGAGTTGAAAATCAAGATGCAATAGATGCTGCCATTGTAGGGATGCTTGCCGACCCAAAAGAGGTACGATGTATTTATATTCAATAAGTTTTTTCTTGGCTTATTTGATTGTCGCCATATGTATTTCATATTTGTACATCAAGAAAAGCTGGATGAAGTACTAATTTTTTTCTTAATTTATTTATTTCCTTTTTGAAGGCTAGGGCTGGTATTCGGGAGGTTCATTTCTTACCTTTCAACCCTGTGGATAAGAGGACTGCATTAACCTACATAGATTCTAATGGAAATTGGCATCGTGCTAGCAAAGGTGCCCCCGAGCAGGTATTTCTGGTTTTTCATACTCTAGAAATATAGCTTGAAACGTGCTTTTTGTTTTCATCTTCATGTTTTGGTGAAAATAAGGCATGGAACTAGTTAACTGATAGATGTTAACTTCGTCGTGAATAGATCTTAACATTGTGCAACGCCAAGGAAGATGTTAAAAAGAAGGTTCATGCTGTAATCGATAAGTTTGCGGAACGCGGACTTCGCTCTTTAGCAGTTGCCTGTAAGGTTCGAATATATTACCTCATGCATTTTCTTGAGCTAATTCCTTCAGTTGTTTTATTCTACTTTTGTATCTCATTCTTTTTGCAGGAAGTTCCTGAGAAAACAAAAGAGAGTCCAGGGGGACCGTGGCAGCTGGTTGGTTTATTACCATTGTTTGATCCGCCAAGGCATGACAGTGCAGAAACAATCAAAAGAGCCTTGAATCTGGGCGTGAACGTAAAGATGATCACTGGTACCGGATCTTATGTTTTATTCCTCTCAACCCCTTCATGTCCAATTGTTATTCTATCAGTTGATTTTTAAATTAGTTTTCCTCATTGTTTAGGTGATCAACTAGCCGTAGCCAAAGAAACAGGCCGCAGGCTTGGAATGGGGACAAACATGTATCAGTCATCATCGTTGCTTGGCCAAGACAAGGATGAATCTATTGCAGCACTTCCCGTAGACGAGCTGATTGAGAAGGCTGATGGGTTTGCCGGAGTATTTCCAGGTCAATTTGGTTTTACTATGTTCTCTGCTGGAAGCCTAGGATGGGAGTGAAAATGTGTTCTTATAAAGTTCTGATATTATGCTCGACTTCTCGTGTTATACAGCCTGATCCCATTTTTGTGCATTTGTAGAGCACAAGTATGAAATAGTAAAAAGGTTACAAGAAAGGAAGCACATATGTGGTATGACGGGAGATGGTGTTAATGATGCTCCGGCTCTAAAGAAGGCAGATATCGGGATTGCAGTTGCTGATGCAACGGATGCTGCTAGAGGGGCATCCGACATTGTCCTAACTGAACCTGGACTGAGTGTCATTATAAGTGCAGTACTGACTAGCAGGGCTACTTTCCAGAGAATGAAGAATTACACTGTGAGTCAGCTTTTCTTTTATAAATCAAAGTTTACCCTTTTAACCTCGAAAATATCTGATTTTTCTGTCGTTTGATTGTTTCATTTTCCAGATATATGCTGTTTCGATTACAATTCGTATTGTGGTAGGTATCAAGAACCCTTCAATTGTCTTGTTTTAACTATGAAGTTGAACGATTTGTTACTTATCCATATACCCAATGCAGTTTGGATTTATGCTTATTGCTCTGATATGGGAATTTGATTTTGCTCCTTTCATGATTCTAATCATTGCTATCCTGAATGATGGTAAGCTCAGCTCTAGCGATAAAATTCACCATTCTCTGTTCATCTTCAATAAAAGATACACATCTAATCGTATCTTTATCTCTATTACAAAACGAGTTGCCTGCATAATTTACACTACATTTTCCTCTAGGAACTATAATGATAATCTCGAAGGATCGAGTGAAGCCATCTCCTTTACCCGACAGTTGGAAACTCAGTGAGATTTTCGCTACTGGAATCGTCTTGGGAGGTTACTTGGCACTAGCTACAGTATTGTTTTTCTGGGTCATGAAAGATACTAACTTCTTTTCGGTATCAACAAACGTATACATCTTGAATAATTTTCATGAGTTTTTTTTTTTTTCATTGCTTTATCATTTATTTGGTCCCCTGCAGGATCACTTTGGTGTAAGATCTATTAGAGATAGTCCTCGGGAAATAATGGCAGCTTTGTACCTACAAGTGAGTATTATTAGTCAAGCACTCATATTCGTTACAATGTCTCGTAGCTGGTCCTTTGCTGAACGCCCCGGAATGTTCTTACTTTGTGCTTTTATGATAGCTCAACTGGTAAAGAACTCATTCATTTCACTGATCTTTCACAAAATTGCATCCTTTGACTAACTCTGTACTCAAGTGAAGTTACTTATACTATGCATTGTATTACAGGTTGCCACCCTAATAGCCGTTTACGCGAACTGGGATTTTGCAAAGATCAATGGATGCGGTTGGGGTTGGGCCGGTCTTATCTGGCTTTACAGCATTGTAACCTATGTTCCACTTGACATCCTCAAGTTCTGCATTCGTTATGTTTTGAGCGGAATGGCTTGGGATAATCTTTTGGAGAACAAAGTACGTCGTCTTAGAAGTATTTATTAAGTTGTTTAAGCAATTGCATTGCTCGATCCTTACTTTTTTACTCGACCTTTGATAACAGACTGCCTTTACGACAAAGTCTAACTATGGGAAAGAAGACAGAGAAGCACAATGGGCTACTGCACAGAGGACTTTACATGGTCTTCAACCACGGGAAGCGAATAACCTTTTCAATGAGAAGAGCAGTTATCGGGAGATCTCCGAGATTGCAGAGCAGGCGAAACGACGTGCTGAGGTTACCAGGTCAGTGATCTAGCTTATAACTTATCGATTCCATAAACCACTTGTGCCCAAGTCGAAGTAGCTCTCGTGTTAGGATCTAATCAGACGTTCATAAAGATTTAAACATTATGGGAAAATGATCGAAGCATCATTTATGATGCAGGCTCAGGGAACTGAATACACTGAAAGGGCATGTGGAATCTGTGGTGAAGCTGAAAGGACTAGACATTGACACAGCTCAGCAACATTACACAGTTTAAATCAAGGCTTAAACGAGAACGAAAAGGCATTTTCGTCTACCGAAGAAGTTCTATGAAATAGTAGAAATCAGTTAAATGTATTCAACTTATCCTAGACTAGGGTCATGTTCCCTCCTCTACCTACAACTTTAAAAACACAGTATGTGGATGGTTTCTGTATCTACTTATGAAGCTTGTTCTTAGATGAAGCCATTAGCCATGGCTGCTTCATTTATGAGGTTTCATAAATTGACAGGGATGAAGAAAATGATTGTGGAACTGGTTTGATTCCAACATTTTCAAAGCATCATTAGAACTAAATTGTAGAGTACACGTTTTAGCAAAGTCCTTGTTTGACTACCCATTTTACAATGCTCATTATTTCTCGAAGTCATTTTCAATGACACATTCTCACCAAAAAATATTTTGCACGTAATTTTAAATTTTTTCCTATTTTTAACGACGCATTTTTCAAAAATAATATTTCAAAACTCATTTTCTTTGGAAGAACTCTTTTTAACGATTGTCAAACTACTTTTCATTGACCATCGAAGGAGATGAATGAAGAAAAAGAAAAGAATTGAGCCCTATTTGGTATAGTTATAAATTTGATTAAAAATTAAGTCAAAATCAACGATTAATTTTTATAAAATCCACAGTTTTTCAACCAAATATTCTATCAATTTTTTTTTTTATCTAAATCAAATAGGGGTTGAATTAACCAACCAAAGAGCAAAATATTATGAAAGCAGCATCTCGCGAAGCTTCTCAATGATTTATTATTTATTTTATTTTTACAGGTAGAAAGTTCGATACATTAACAAATAACAACTCTCCTACAATTTTAAGCAGAAAAGATTCTTAAAATCAAGACTCGCTATGCCCCATTTGGTTTAATTGAAAAAGCTAATAAATATTTAAGTGAAAATTAATCATTAATTTTAATCATACATTTTAAATTTGAAGTTTTAAATTTTGGAATATTAAATTTTGAAAAATGTGTGATTAAAAAGGAAAAAAAAATTTAAGGTCACGTGTAATATTATTTTATTAAAAAAAAGTATGGTTGATAAGAAGATAAAGAAAAATAAATTATAATTTTAATGAAAATCAAACACGAGCCTAGTCTAACATCCTCAAACATTCATTAAAAGCGTAAACTTTTGATGATACTAACGTGCGAAGACAATGATATACTTGACTAGCTCCTAGTTCGATGAAATGAATTTTAAATAAATAAAAAGAGAAATATCGACGTGTTGATTAATTGATTGAATAATGATATTAATCTAAAATCAAGGTAGACAAAACAATAGGCCCATGTTTGGTGTGGCTTTGAAAATTGATAAAAATTTTCAATAATTAATTTTAATCAAATTATTTATGAAATTCAATAATTTTTATTAATTTTTTAATTACATATTTTATCAATTTTTTAATCGAAATTTACTAAAAATTTAGTCCGAGGATATCTATTATAAATTCTTATTTACGCTTGTGGTACTGCATTTTCACTTCACCTCTTCAATTGCATCCATGGCAATTTCTCTCATCCCCACTTGCAAAACTCACTACTCAAGCCCTACAGGTTCTTCTTCCCTTTCACTTTTCCCATTCTGCACTTCAATTTTTGCTTTTTATGACCTAATCCATTCGAAATGTGTATCATTATCTGCAGGTGAAGGATGCAAATATGCCGGCCATTCAGTGGTAAATAAAATCTCTTTCCTATACATTTAAAATAAAAATTTGTTGAATTTTGGTTTTTCTTCAACTATGAGTGTGCAGAAAGCATTGCCAATTCGAATACTAACGGTAGGGAAGAAGAGGTCGCCGGGGGTTCAACTCATTGTCGATGATTATATAGACAAGCTCAAGCACTATTGCCGCGTAGAGGATGTTCGAGTAAAGTCCAATCCTAAAAATGCTCGGTGGGTTGCCGTTCCGAATTTTCAATATTACTTACGATTAATTACATTTGTTTCTGCATACTATAGGGATGGATGGATGAATGAATTATAATGATCAAGAATTTTTTTAACAAATTAGCAGACCAATTTACCATTTGGGAACAAGCTAGTAATTACATAACAAAACTACTAATCTACAATTAGAACTAAAGTCTAGATCAAATTACTGGTTAACTAACAATTTTTTTGGTTTGATTGTAAAGGAAAAAGCCAAGAAAGAAGGCAATTATAGGAAAAATATAATAGTAATAATGTAAACTAAGAATTTGTCTGGCCATCTACCATTTGAACCATGCAACCTGACTTGGAGGTTGAACACATTTCAGTCGTAGGAGTGTAGGACACACGAGACTCTACACCTATTCTCTTCACTTATAGTTTTCAGGATTGGGCTGTCTTGAAACTAGCCAAAAGGCCTTTTTGAGTGTTCTGGGTCATGAAGAAATCATCTAAAAAGCGATGCTGGTAATAATAGCCTAAAAATGGTAAGATTAAGGAGCGCAGACTTGGTGACCCTTATGTGTATGCCTTAAAGTGAGCGCCTATGCTTGACAAAATACACTCAGCCTCTTGTAAGGTTCACCTTGAGGAATTAGCTTTGTGGCCCTTAAGAAAGGCCTCTCGTGAGGTGTGCCTAAGCCTCAATAGCTTTTTAAAAACAATGACGATAAGGAATTGGTTAGCATGTTTTATCATTACTTTTGAATTTAATTTAGTTATCCTTATTAAAAGGACTTTTGTCTATCGTATTTTTGTTCATTTCAAGATTCATTAATGATAAGTTGTGTACTGTACCAGGGATATTATAGTTCAGGTTCAACATGAAGATATGGCTGCGATGGACCTAATCAGATCCAATGAATGGGTATACCCCAACTTTGCCTGTCTAGATCACCGTTTGAATTTATGTCTTTTATTGACTTTCTTTTTTGAACTGAAACCAAAAGACATCGATTTTTCTTGATTTGATCATTCTATGAATTTTTACATGATTTGATCAGTAACTCGTAACATTTTGAGCCTCATAACTGTTACTGGTGTTTGATGGATCTTTTTTTGGTCATTTTCTTTAAAGAATTTTATCCAATGTTAAGTCGTAATCATTTATAACGGGTATTATACATTTTCTGTTACCATTTTTACCTTATCCTGATGTTCCATCTGTATACTTTGTGAGCAAATGAGATCAAGCAATTTACTTGGAATAACAATCATGGTTTTGGATTAAGCAATTAGTGTCTGGTTTTAATTCTTGATGTACCACTACGAAATTCTATTCTTATGGAACGTGTAGCATTAATTTTGATTTTCAGTTGCTGTGTTCTTTGTTTCTAATTGTACGAGTGCAGGTTGTAATGTTAGATGAGCATGGACTCGATGTAGGATCTGAGCAAATGGCTTCTTTGATTGGGGATGCTGGTAACAAAGTATGAAAGACTCTCTGTTTAAAAATCTTTCTGTAGTGGATCTACTATATTAGTATGAGAAATAGAGAACAACCATTTATAAAAACATGCATTGTCCTATTATATGATTACCACGTCCATTTTGGATGAGTGGTAAGTATGCACAAGTAATAAAGAAAATTAGCTCTAGCTCTGATGTCATGCCCCTAGACTTTCTGATGGATGACAGGTTTCCCTTTTCAATAGGGAGCTTCAAGCTTACTATTTTGCATAGGTGGGCCTTATGGTCATGGAAGGCAGTTGAGAGAGAGGGCCAATGTATCGATCAAATTGTCATCTTTGGTCTTGAATCATGAAATTGCCTTAGTTGTACTCTGTGAGCAACTTTACAGGTAAGAAATATACCAAATTCAAATTTGGAGTTTGAGATTCATGAATTACATATGCTTCTGCTTCAATTTAATTTATTTTATTTTATTTTATTTTATTTTTTTTTTGGTGTTGGGATGGGGGAGGATGAGAACTTCTGAAGGAACCTCCTATTCTTTGCTGGGAAGTCGGTCCATTCCATGGATTGATCAGGCAAGCATGCTAGTGAGCCAGGAAACTGTACAATTGAGATTGAAGAAAACATTAAAAATATAGATTTCTTGAACTTCTTTTGTAATTAAACTGAAAATATTTTCTCAAACAAGCGTGAAAGAAATATATTATAACTCTAGAAACCAGCTTCCTAACCTTCATTTTTTTAAAACCCATCAGGAAGGAACTTGCACTAGTTATGGAGTTAGGCAGGCGCACTCCTGCTGTTTGCAAGTATATAGACCCTGTTTGAGCCCCATTCTTGAAAAACTTATTTTTTCGTCAAACTTATTTTCAACTACATCTCCCAATAAAATAATTTTACGTGTAAACTGAAATTTTTTCTACTTTTTAACCACACATTTTCAAAAAAAGTCACTACAAAATCTATTTTTCCAAATAATTGGGTTCAAACAAACCCTTAGAGAGCACTTCCATTTCTCCTAATGTTTCAGTGGAAGATCTGAGAATAATTGTATATGCCGAATTCTTGAAAGACAGATACCTTTCTTTTATTGTTTCACATTATGTGGATTGTGGAAAAAGATAGTCGAAGATGGCAGAATTATTTTATTTATTAATGCCCGTGGTAGCCAGGTGATTTGAATAATCCAAGATAGTTAAGACGGTGACCTCTGGATTTCTGCAAAAACAATGAATTTTGTATATATTTTTTAATTTGATCCATCTATCAATATTTTATAAGAATAAAAATAATAAACTTCAGAATGTGTAGTATTCATTAGATTGCAAAGGGCCGCACTTTGGAGTCTCATTGTGATCCGAATGGGGTTTGGAGAAGGGAGAGCTAGCCTATAGTGCTCACCCTTGAAATGGGAAGACAATTAAGTCCTGCTATGGAACTTTGTCTGGAAGCAAACATGCTGCACTGATTAATTTGAGCAGGAGAATACGGGATTTTAAAACAGAAGGGATAGATCACAGATGTTTGATTTTCATTTTCTAACAGATTGCTTCTAGAAATTTAAGGAGTGAACTTATTTATCGTTTTTCTGGGATAATCATAGAAATTCTGATAAGCTTGGTTATTAACGTTCGAAACTTTCTCCTTCTGAAGGTTACTCCACTTGGAACCTCTGTTCTATATATTTATGTTATGTTTTTAGATAATGACCAAGAGTATTCATTGTTTGAGTATTTTATAGGGCATGGACGATTCTCAAAGGACAGAAGTACCATCACTAGATACTTTTTTACAAAAAATGACAGTCAAGCCATACATGTATGCTGTTTTCTTTGCTACATCTTGGAACATCATTATTTGATTATTCTCGCGGTATATATTGTGCACATGGATTTGTTCGGATCGCCTACATATTTATGTAAGATGTTATTTCTATGCAGCGTACTTGTAAAGTTGGCATGAATATTATGTTACTCCAATAAGAGGTGATCTTCAAGTAGTCTTGCCACAGTTTTGATGACAGCTTCAGAACTCTCGAGTTTGTAATAGTTGGACAGACAGGAGAGCTCTTTTACATTTCTCTCCAGTTTTTCACCTTTTTCTTATCAGGTCTAAAGAAGTCATTTGCCAACTTAAAAGGATCGATGGAGAAGTACAGAGGAAACAAGAACTATATATGTTTTTTATTTATTTTACAGAAATCCTGTGATTTTATTGAAGTCCTGTGGTGGGGTGCAAGAGAGAGTGCATTTCTGCTGCATTATTCAATAATATTGAGGATATGTACGGTGGAGTATTCACTAGCTTAAGATGCAGAGGTAATAGTAGTCAGAATTGCACGTCTTAAGGGCTCGTTGGCAAGGCTTTTGAAATGTCAAAAGCTACTTATCAAACTAAGAAGCTATTTTTTAACCTGGTTCGATTATTTTTTGAAACAAACGTGGAAATATTTCATGTAGTCTATTTCATTTGTTAAAAATCTTGTAAAATGATGAATTTACCTTCATTTTTAAATAAACGAAAAAATAATTACATTTACAGTTACAAAATTTTTAAATTGTGCAAATGAGTCTTGAGTTAAAAAAAATACTAATAATAATAATAATAAAATGGAAAAAAATATTTGAAAAAATCATCTTTTATCTATCTCCCACCCTCAGGCCTCGGCCATCACAACCACACAATTTGATGCCGGCTTATGAATGTCGTCATGAATCATTCCTCCAAGTCATAATCCTGCAATTATTTTTCAACATTAATGCTTGAAAAGCTCTACAAAATGCCACCAGCATTATTTATTTATTTTGTTTTTAATTCGATAAAAAATCTTTTTTTCCTTTTTTAATATGTTTTAAATTGTTTCAATTCAAACTTGTTTCCATGAAAAATTTAAGACGGACTGCAATTATTCTTTACGTTTTTTTTTTTTTTTTCCTTTTTGTTTATTTTAAAAGGTGATGTATTCGTCATTTGACAAGACTTTACGAAAAGTGATGATTTTCTCAACATTTGCTTGATCTCATAGCAGGACGGATCCAGGATCGTCCAGTCCCCCCTAAATCCGTCTGTCTCAGAGTGGAATTGAAAGGATAACAAATAGTTGCAATTATGGCGATGGCTATGCCATAGGGAGTGGACCATAAGACACTATTAATCAAGAGTGTCGTTATCTTGATGCTGAAACAATAATGTATTTTCTATTAAAAATTTAATGAAACGTGAGAAAAATCAAATCTTAGCTTATGGAAATGGACAAATTAATGTACACCATAGAATTAACTACAGATGCAAATCCCTCGAATTCAATCCATCTCAAATTCAATAAAAAAAAAATTCTATTCAAGAGAGAATAGTACAACACATTATTAGCAAGTTTTTAATTCTTGACCGAAGTCAATATCTTCTGTTTAAAAATCAGATCAACAAATCATCTTACTTTGTCAAAATTTTACTTTAAAATAGCACTAATTTTGATACTCAAACAAGAGCTAACGATAAAATGGCTATTTGAGATAAAGATATTTGAATTACATCTGTTACTCTACAAATTAGAGGATATTTATAGATTTTCTTTCAATTTTTGGGGCAATATGGACATTTTTGGAGAATGACAAATGATAACTCCTTATTGGTTATTTAGTAATAGATTCTGGTTCAATCATATATCACCACATCATGCGTGTGCAAACCATTATATAAATTATCATGTATATATAGCATAACCATACTAAAAATATGAAGGAAATCAAAGGGACTATGAAAAAATAAAAATAAAATTAAAACTAATAAGGAATAGCTACAGTCATGGTGTCACGGAACTTAGCTTTACTTAAGCACCGTAACCCTATCGCAGCCGCAGTTTGCCCAATTTTGACCGCACATTGTAAATATTAGTTTATTTTGAGTTGTAATTTTCATTCCATATAATAGTTTATTTCAATTATAAAATAGATACAAAATATGAAAAGTTTAGTATGATTCTTCGACATAAAAACATCTACTCCTAACAGTTGGATTTTTGTTACTAAGTCTATTATAGGGGGTATTAGTCTTTTAAACAATCTTTCAAGTTTTCTAGTATTAGCCCCAGCACTAGCCAATTCTAATTTTCTACTTTCGTCAATTGTGATTTCTTGCTTTCAATAATCAATGATTCATTTCAATTGTGTTTCAACATTTCCATTATTTGTAATCAAAATCTCTTTCCTCTCTAAAAGACCCAAAAAAAAGTGGAAGGTAGTCTAGCAGAGCAGACTACTATCGCACGGTGTCCCTTTCTGTGTAACAATAAAGACATCCTGTGAAAGTTGGTATCAGAGCTGCGGCTCAAAACTCTCGATAATAAAGCTATGGATCCAATTGAATCGAACACCACGGAAGTGGTGGATCATCCAAAGATGACTACAAAACAGCGTTTGGACGTACTTGAGATGGTAAATACTAGGTTGTGTTGTGCCATGGATGGCCTCGAGAAAAAGGTCGAGGTGACAGAGACAAAAATTCAGGAATTACACATTCAAATGGATGAAAGCCAGAAGGTTAACGCAGCAATGACTGAAACTGTTGCTATCATACCTGATCTGCGGGATGAGATGGAAGCGTTGAGAGCTCAATTACTAGTGCTTCAACGAGTGGTTGGCAACGGGCAAGCCATCGCACAAGAGCTTATTCATAGACTCAAAATTTTAGAACCGTGTACCTACGGAGGGTCACTCGATGCTAAAGAAGTTGGGAACTTCTTGTTCGATATGGAACAATACTTTCTTCCGACTTCGATCCAAG
>CAIGRB010003080.1:6307-19946 GCA_903798255.1 Fraxinus quadrangulata | reverse complement strand
CGTGAGATTGAACTTTTTCCGAGTACCAAACCTCCTACCATGGCACCATACCGTATGTCTCAGCCGGAGAGCTTCGAAAACAATTGGGAGAAATGTTTAGAAGTGAGACTATCGTGGAGCGCACTTCTACACTACTGCAGCGTGCATACTACTGGCCTTAAAGTCAGGACGACAATGTAAGTTATGTGAAAACTTATCTTAGTAGTCGCAAGATATGGCAGATCATCAGAAAAAAGCAGGTTTACTAGAGCCCCTTTTCGTCCCGAACAGACCATTCGAGAGTGTATCGATGGACTACATTCTTGAATTGCCAAAAGTTGGAGATTTTAGCACTATCATCGTTGTGATAGACTGCTTATCTAAATATGTAACTTTCAACACAGCACCCAAGTATATATCAGCTGAAAAGACAACTCAACTCTTCTTCAAACGTAATGTCAAATACTTTAGATCGAGTTGTTCAAACTTCTTGGTTCAACTTTGAGCATGAGTTCTAGTTTTCACCCATGATTTGACGGATAGACAGAGCGCTTCAATTTTGAGATGAAAGACTATTTTCAGCACTTTATCTCTGCTTCGCAGAAAATTTGGGTAAATCTTTTGGATGTTACTCAGATGCATTTCAATACCTAGAAGAGCTCTTCTCCCAATAAGAGTACTTTTGAGATTACTACTGGCCGGCAACCGTTACTCCCTCATATTGTGGATATCACTCAAAAATGATACAAACAGTCTGTTGATCTGAAGCGACGTGTGCTTAAAATGAAAAGATCCGAAAAGAATGTTGCTCAAGAGTTGCTTGGCCATCGAACTATTCAAGCCACTAGGAAAGATCTTCAAGAGTGGTTGGTCAAATGAAGGGAATGCAACATCGAGTAGAATAATTGGGCAAGCGGAAAAGACCTTGAAATTTTCAAACCATTTATTGAAGTATATCATTCATTAATAGTTTCGAAAATGTCGCCAAAACAAATGGGGGAGAATGTCACGGATCGCAGCTTTATTTAAGCCCCGTGACCCTATCACAGCCTCAGTTTGCCTAACTTCGACCGCACATTGTAAATATTAATTTAGTTTGAATTGTAATTTTCATTCCGTGTAATAGCTTGCTTCAATTATAAAATAGGTAGAAAATAGGAAAAATTTAGTATGATTTTTCGGCATTTAAACATCTACTCCCATCAGTTGGGTTTTTGTTCCGAATTCTATTATATGGGGTATTAGTCTTTCAAATAATTTTTCAAACTTTCTAGTGTTCGCCCCCTGCACTAACCAATTATAATTTTCTACTTTCATCAATTGTAATTTCTAGTTTTCAGTAATCAATTATTAATTTTATTTCAATTGATCTCAATTTAATGTTGCAAGCTTTCTATAATTTGTAATCAAATTTTCTTTCGTCCAAAAATGATCGAAAAAATGCGGAAGGTAGTCTAGTGGAGCAAACCACTGCCGCACAATGTCCCTTTCTGTACTAAGAAAAGCATCCCGTGGAACATGGAATGGTGCCCGAAAGGTGGTGGTTATGCCGAGGGAATGGACTATAATACATTATTAATCGATTCTGAATATATATCTGTCGAAGTGTCGTTAACTTGATGCTGAAACAACAACGTATTTTCTGTCAATAATTTAAAGAACGTGACACATCAAATCTTAGCTTATGAAAATGGACAAATTAATGTACACCATAGAATTAACTACAGATGTAAACCCCTCAATTTCAATCCATCCCTTGTTATTTTTAAATAGAATTGTACGGCAAATTTTTAGCAAGTTGTTAATTCTTGACCCAAGTCAATATCTTTCATTAGCCCGGTTGATCTTCGATGAACATAAACAAAAAGGTAGCAGTGAAGCAATCTGAGCCAGCAAATTTATAAAGTTCTACTGAAATTGTAAAAGAAGAAATTGAAATTGAACACAGGAGGATGCTCAGCACTATTAGTGAAATAAAATGTTGTAATCTGATACAGTTTAGAGAAATTATATTCATTAATGTGTATTACATCCATTAGCGTGTCGACCCAACTCCTTCGCTCATGTGATTCTCTAATCTACGCTACAAGTTCGTAAACTAAACAAGTAAGAGAAGAATGCGTCTACTTCTAAGAGAGAATAATCGCCCAAACCAACTTCCTAGCTCGAGAGGAGATTCTGCAAATAAACTTAGAGCTCTACCGGTCCAAGGGAACTATTTCAGGCAGAGTTCGCAATTTGAGAGGTGAAGACAATGCCATGTGAGACTTGAGAGTGCTACAAGGAGACAGTAACTTCTTCTCCTTCGGCACGCCTCCCACAATTCCCAGGACCTTCTTCACTTCATATGCCAGCTCTATGACAGACTCATCTTCATGACCTGTTTATTTATACATAAAAAATGAGACATCGAACATAGTTCCTCTAGTCGAGCAAAAATAAATCAACAAATCCAGTACTCAAAGCTAGCAGCAAAAGTAATGAAACTTACCAATGTCAAACAAGGCTTTCTCCAACAAGAAAATGTAATCTCTGTTGTTACCGCAGGGACCATTGGCGGTTGCAATTTGCCTGGATTGTTAAAACATACACAAGAAATTAGAATTTCATGGGATTAAACATAATTACATAGGAGAAACAGAGAGGATGAGGATTTCTCACCTCGCCATGTCCTCCAGAGGGGCAGGTCCTAGATAGTACTTGTTCAAAACTTTGTCTTGAGTTGATGTGAACCTGTAATGCCGAGAACCTATCTTTTGAGACCAACAGATGTTTATCGAGATTGTAAGACGAACACAAATTCGAAGAAAGCACTAAAACTACTTACACTACCACTCCAGTTAAGGACTGCTCGGAGTCTCCTTCCTGCATTGAAGAGGAGAAACTTCAATCAATACACAAAATCTAAAACCCAAAAAAACCTCTTTATTAGCAAATGAGCAACAAGATACCGAAAATTTAACAGACCTTGTAAAAGTCCACCAATGTCTTCTGGTCATACTCGCACTCTCTTCGTTCCAAATACTACAAGAAAAAGGTCGTAACAAAAATCAGTTTCGGAACAATTCATAATCAAGAATGCTTGCTGAAGGTGATTCTCCCTTGACATACCTCCATTGCCGCCTTTTCCTTTTCGGCTCCTCCTCGCACGCAGTAGGCAGCACCCCACTGAAAAAGATAGACAAAGCAAAAACTTTGATACAAGGAACTCCAAGTTTGCATAACTAAGAAAAAGGGGATTCGGATCCTATTAAAATGGCAAAAATTCACTTACGCAGACAGCTCCATCATATTGCTCCAAGGTGCAAATTCTTGCAGGGTGCTGAGGAGTACCTCTATGATCAATGCAGGCTGCAAGAAATAAAAGAAAATATGAGCCCCTTTCAAGAAGACCTAAATCTTATCCCTTATTAGTTAAAGAACCCTCTAATCAAAACATTTCATTCCTCAAACTATGTACAGCTTTTACATAATCTATGTTCTTAAGTAACGTACAATCTGCAACTGAAATTTCTACTTTGGAGGGGAAAAAAATGAAATTCTCATAACATATTTCTGCATATGAACAGAAACTTACCCAGATCAAAGACTCTCCTGTAGTCCTTGATGAATCCAATTACTTTTTCGTCGTATTTGAATCCAGGGTTCCACACCAATGATCCATAGCCGAAAATCCAGAACACCATTTTTATCTTTTGTATGAAAATCTGCAAGAAATCATCAACCCATAAAATACCATTCACCATTGAAGCAAAAAAACAACAAAAATGAAAAGGGGTGTGGAATACTAAAAAACCAAAAATAAATAAAAATAAATCAGAAAAATGCTTACACGAGAAATCAGGATCAAGAAGCAATGAAACAAGGAATTTTAGCACAGATTGTGAGATTAAATGAGAGAGATGGGAAAATGTAATGGAGATTGATTTCTGAATCTCTCTCGAAATCTTCGTGCAAGCAGGACAGAGGAGGAAGAGGGATTTGGTGATTATTTATAATCATACGAGGAAAACCGTGCCTGGTGTGGAGAGGAGCGAGTGGGTTGGGTGGGGGGAGGAGAGGGGGGATTGTGATTGTATGTATGTGTGTGCGCGCATGTGGACAACATGTATGTATGTATCAACCCTCACATTCATAAATTATTATTATTGGATATAAAGAGAGAGAAAAAAAGGGAGAATCATAATAATTATAAAAAGCTTCTATTGTAATTCAATATTATTAGATAGCAATCACAGTATTTGATTGTGATGGCAAAGACTGAATTATAATTTGAATTATTCTAATGGCACATAATGGAGTACATAAAGGGGTCCATAATGGACATCCGACGCCCCTTATTGGTGTTTGATTGTGATGGCAAAGACTGAATTATAATTTGAATTATTCTAATGGCACATAATGGAGTACATAAAGGGGTCCATAATGGACATCCGACGCCCCTTATTGGTGGGGCGTCTGAGTTCCATATGCGCCCCAACATTAGATTTCGTTCATGTCTGGTGCACATATTCTACCCATTTTAGCCAAAATCAAGTCGTTATACAGTGTTTGTGATAAAGAGGAAGCATTTTTTTTTTACTACATTTAGTAAAATTTCAATATACCCCTTCACATAAACTTCAATAGCCTTTATAACGGTCCAAAAATTTATTAAATTTTCGCCAAAATGCATCCCATACAAGGGCTTCATTTCTATAAATAATTAAATTATGATGAAATTATATACACATTATAGTTAAAACAAAAAAAAACCTTCATAATTACTATATTTTTTCTTAAATCAATAATTTTATGAGTTGATTAGTAATTACGATAATGTCATTGAAGTTATATGCTTATTAAAATAGTCACTCAAGTTTTTGCCTATTATACTAATGGTCACTTGGTAAAAAATAATAACTTTCATGCATGAACATCAAATTAATAAAAATTATCGTAAAAAGAAAAACGTGAGGCTACTGTCTGATCAATCACGTTACATTTTCTCATCGAAGCGAATTTAAATTCCTAACTTTCAATTTTTCTAACTTCACGTAACAAGTAACGTTATTTGGTAACACCTTGCACTTAATGATGTCATGTAAGATTTGATTTGATTTTTTTATCAAGTGACCGTTAGCGTAATTATTAAAAATTGAGTGACTATAATCAATTTACCACAAGAAAATAATTTCAATGAGTATTGACGTAACTACTCAAAACTTCAATAATCATTAACATATTTACTATGAGCATACTAAACCTATCCTACACTCCAATATCGTCGTCTTCTAAAAATGTCCTACAACAAGTGTTTGATATTATTTGTTTAGTTTAAATTAAAATCATATTTATAGTAGATTTTAATAAACGTTGATAAATTTTGTTGTTGAAAAATTGTGAATTCTATAAAATGTATAGTTTCAATTAATCGTTCATTTTCACTTAATTTCTTTTTATCAAATTTTAATTTATACCAAACAGAACTAAAAATTACCTCTCATTCTTATTAAGCTAAGAGCAACTCCACATTTCAATAAATTCCTTAAAATGTTTTCCACATTCTCCCCAATAAAAGGTGATGGAACTCGATCTAAGTTAATTTGACAACTGAAAAGAAAAATAAATAAATATTTGGAATATCTTAAAAACTTGCTAAAGTCAAAGTGAATAATTTATTTTTATAATACATTTTACGAGAATTACAACTTTTATAAAATTTTCGATCATACATTTCATTTATTTTTATCAAAATTTGCTAATATTTTTATAAATTTTTTTGTCAAACAACCACTCATTAGACATTAGTACCACGTAGATGGATAGTCTTTTTAACTTATTGGCACCTAGGTAGTAACCCATAAATGAATTGATGTCTACTAGAATATTCAAGTCCTAAATTATACTCCAAAGCATGACACGCATTGTTATCTAGGAGTTTTTTACTTTTTTAAATTAGGAAATAAAATCACGTCTAAAATTGTATGTAAAATTTAAATTAGGAAAAAAAAACATTAATTTGCTTAGTCATATCGGCTAACAAAACTTCTAAATCCACACGAAGCTCTTGGGATTGTCTATTTTTTCTCTGCGATGCCAATTTGACGAAATCCTACCAACTTGCAACGGAGAGGAATTTTTTTGAATAAGCTTGTAGCACAATTTTTTTAAACAATTTATGGTTATATTGAAGATGCGAGATGAAAATAAAATTTGAGTATTTGTATTTGTCTCTTCAAATAATCAAAATTAAATGATGCTGGAGATCCAAACAGAGCACGAGTTTTGTCTCCTGAAAATAAGAATCTAATATTGAGTAAAAATGATGAAATGGTCATATTTATGACTATTTATGGCAGTATGAAAAGGAAGGAAGAGAGATGATTTCACGTCCAATATTTGAACAAATTAATTCTTACGAGGGACAATTCCCATGTTGAAAATCTCCCTAGAATCAATTTGCCTGTCCAAATTCAGCTATGAAAAGGCAACTTCGTGGATTATTAGTTTAATTTGACGTGTTAAACTTAACACGATAAAACCAAAGTATGGACACAGGGGCGAACACAGACATTTATAATTAGGGGCACAATCAAATTTGGAAAAAAAAAAGTTGTGAGAAATTTTACGTCCAAAAATTTACAAAAAAAAAAAAAAAAAATATGCCACATATAATTTTACATTCGAAAATTTACATGGAATATAAGTTTTTCGAAATACTAATGTTGAATTACGTACTTTGATAAATCTTACTATTTACTACGATTGACCGTTTTGCACACTATTAATGACATAGAAAATTAGATCATGAACACTTCGAAATGATATTAAAAATATAATATTTCAACTTCGTTTGACATCACATAATGACTACAAAAATTGAAAAAAAAAATATAGAAAATTTAATGGTGGTTAAAACAAAAAAAAATTGACATCAAAGTTGGGGTCACGTGACCCCGTACCACTCCTTGCGTCTGCCCCTGTTAATGGACATAGTTAATAAGCAATATTACACGTAGAAGCGCGTTTGGAACGTATTCCAAACGACATAAATTATAAATAAATAAATAAATAAAAATGATTAATAAATAAGTGAATACTACTTCTACTTTTCAAAAAATGTGTGGTTAAAGAATATTTCGAGTGTTTATCGAATTTTTTTAATATAAGTCAAACATAGCCTAGTGTTTAGCACACTATTATATTGTACTTGATAGGATTAGTAATTTATTTCTTTTTATAATAAAGTGTAGTCCAAAAGGTGAATTATAAGGATAAATACCTAACTAATTAACGGAAGTTAGTTAACTTGGGGTTAGAGAGTACAGCGTGTATGAGTTAGGTTTTATTGCACAATTCAAAGGACCATATTAAAGGATATTTTTATAAAATTCTTTTAAGAAATTGGTATACAAGATAGGCACGTGTCAACTCAAAGGTCTTCGGTGATCGAAATCAAGAATGTGGTTGTACTTTTTTCCTTCGCTCAGATTTTTATTCCATTAGATTTTTGCAGTCAGGTTTGAATGAGACATTGTTTGCTTTTAATACCCTAAAAATAAATGCTTTTTTTTTTTTTTCGTTTGATATTTTTTGTGTCGTGAAATTTTTATCAAATAAGGTTTTCAGTGAAATCAGGGGCGGACCTACTTGGCGGCCTCCACTCAATTTTCAAATTTCTCGATTTTTCTTCAAATTTTTAAACATTTTTGTCCAGATTTTTTTTCCAAGATTTTTTGATTTCGTCCACTGAACTTTCTTCCTTGTCCGCCCCCCGGGTGAGATGTATATTATTGAGCCCCATTAAAATGCAAGAAAACTCATTTTCACTCCCTCCAATGGTGGGCCCGCATTGAATGATGTGTCGGTGAAGTGGGGGCAATTCCTTGTCTGCATTTGACTTTTCAAGGGTAAATTGCAGGTTGAATTTTGGCCTTATCTCACGAGTATTCGTACCGAAAATGATTGACATACAGATTAATCGACACTCACAATCGAAAGTTCCACTTTTTTTGGGAGTTTTTTAATCACACGGGACTCGTTGCATGTGAGAGGTTGTCAAATTTATTGTCATCTATTTTCGGTACAAATGAAAAAGCCGCTATCTTACCCTCAACTACAACAAAGAGGGACAATGAATGCAAGGGTAATTCTGGAAATGGGATTATGATATCAATAGTTTTACGGGTTAATTACGTCAATGTTTACTGCTTACGACAATGTTCATGATCATATATATATATATAACATTTATGATCACATGGTAAAAAATTAATATTAAATTTTAAGTGTCACCAAGTGACGTTATTTACTACGTTAAATAATTAAATAAAAAAATCAATGTTAAAAGAAAAACGTGAGTTGATTTTTAAAGGGAGCATGAATTCCGCGCATGAAAAAGGAAGTAATAGTCTTGTCTGCACCGCCCAATATATCTAAACTAATTAATTCTTACAAAGGGCAATTCCCTTCCCGTGTTGAAAATTGTCCCTTGAGTCAATTTGAAGCTACGGAAAGGCAACTTCATGGAAATTTATTTATTTATTTTTAATTATTATTAGTTTCATTTGTCCACGTGAAACATAACGCAATAAAAAGTGGATGAATAAGAGGGACAGCCGTACCGCAAAGACAGCCTTGGTGCCAACTGAGTTACTAAGCCAGCCATAACATTGAAAGACGTGGCATGAGCGTTTAAAGTCTTCGAACAAGGTAAAAAATGCCGCGAGTCCTACATGACTAGAAAGCCCGAAGTGATCACTCCAAGCGCCCCCACATGATATCTAGTGCGTGTCGGCTACGGATTTAAACTTACCATTCATATAAGATATGATATCGTGTTGAATAGGTGACAATTTGACGAGGACTATCAGTACGTGAGAATTATGCCAAAACGCACATATTCTTAGAAAAATACATTAATACAAACGAGTATAAACATTATTGCTCCTGTTTGACGAGAATTAAAATTGGATTTTTAGTGAATTTTGTTAAAAATTGATAAGATATATGATTGAAAAGTTATGGATCACATAAAATATGTGGTTAAAATTATTTTTTAACTTTAGTTAAAATTTTGAATTTATATTAAACACGGGCTAATCAATTGAATAGTAGTTATATGTATTTCTTCATGGTAGAAAATGTCAAACTAAAAAGTCCAACTAGTATTAAATTAACAATTTATATAAAAGGTCATATACACTATTCAATTTGACCAAATCAAGGAAGCCTAAAATTTCAACAAATCCATGTTCATTCTATATACGAATGTCAAAAGTTTTCTTACTATGTCATGCATGCCACCCCACGCGTCATACACATGATGAAAATTAAGCACTAGTCAAAGGTTGTCTAGGTTCATTGAACCTGGTCATCAAATCTTTTTCCCCCTGATTGAAAGGACCGACATTTAAAGCTTGTGGGTGTGAGTTTAGACAAAACAATAAACAAATTGCCATAGAAATAAGTGGACTTCAAATCTCCAAAATGGGTTTAGGTACAATAAATCTAGACATTATAATGTAAATATGACCTAATTCACCACTTAATATTCTATCAATTTTTCAAATGTTTAATGGGATTTCTCAATGAATTTATTTACTTATTTTGCTTTCTTTGTCTTACTTGTAAGAGTTGTAAAAAACTTCAATAGAGAAAACTTTTCTGGATACAAATAACTGGTGTTGTTACTGTTGTTGTAGTTGAGATATGATTTCAACTGAATCAATATAAGAAAATGAGATGCGTCATTGAACTCTCTGCAGTGAAAGATCTATATTTTTTATTTGAGATGTTAGTCAAATAGTGGAGATTGAGTGACAAAAAAGTGAGATGTTTTCGGGCAATGTCAAGAAGGTTCTGACGTAGTGGGATCCTTCTAATAGTTATGTGTTATATTACATAATTTTAAATAATATCCGTAAAAATTTACCTCAATAAGTAACATGACTCTCCCACCAAGTAATGTCAATTTCTTCTTGTCAAATTGATCGTTGTATTGTCAATTGAAATCAACTCACTTTAATCATTTTACAATATCTTTATATAATTACAAGAATGATTTATTAAGAGTTGGATTCGATTCCAAAAAGTCAATCTTTGTAAAATGAGTAACTATAGTATCTATATGTTGGTTATTTAATTAATTTATAATCAATTCGAAATTTAACGATAATCACAATTTAAGTTTCTTGATGTAATATCAAAATAGGAGTTTCAAGTTTTAAAATTTTTCATTTAGTAAACCAATTGATTCTTATTTCTTTTTAATATAAAGTACTCTTCAATCAAATGAACTGCAATGTTTGTTAGATTTAAACCTACACTCAACTGAAATATTGATCATTTCAAACAAAATTTTCCACTTTATTGAAATAAATTAACAAATTAATTATTCAGGTTAGATTCAAATTTTATTGCTATCAATTATGAACACTTCACCATCCAATATTTAAAAATATATATTTCAATTTTGAGGAACACTTTGAGAAAAATAATTACAAATAAGCAGAGAGTACAACTTTACCTTTTCAGTATTATTATTTTTTAATTACAAATATACTGTGTTCATTTTATAACTTCCAAAATTTCATTTAAAATATTTGCTACTGTTCACTTCCACCGCTCACAACCATCTCATCGTTCCAACACCACCGCAATGATCTCACGATAGAGATCTCAACACGATCTCCATTATGGTGAGATATCCACCATTACTCTTCATAATTGTAACCAAACCACCACCGTAACCACGGTTCGTAGCAGCAAGTTTGGAAAGTGTTATAACATCTCGAACCATTTTATACTTACATTTCCACAACTACTTTCTTTCAATCCCTTCGCACCTCCAATCTTTCCATAGGAGCATTTCCAATAAATCTTATTCTTATTAAATAATAATTTATATTTTAACTCATAGTACCTGCTGGATGTTAGAAAGATTAATAGTTGCAATATAATAAAGTGCAGAATTAAAACTTATCGACTGGTCGAGTCTCGTGACAGCACGATATCCGAAAGCGAAATTGACATATAAATTACTTTTATAGTTCCTGAATTCTGAACTAGGCAAGTAGAAGAAAATGGACAACTCTATAATCTGTCAAAAAAAAGTTATCTACATCTTTTTCTGCTTATTTTCAAGCTACAAGAAAAAGCTCAAATTATAAACTACTAGTAGACAAATCACAGTTCTCGTACTGGGCTTTTTCAGAGGCATATGTTGAATTCTACCTTTGTAAATAAAAGTAAGACAAGACAAAGCATATTTTTCTAAAATTCTTCTATATAGATGAGCTGCAAAAGGATAATGATATCGATGTTCAATAAATACGTCCAAGTGATAATGTAGCTTGACTTATTCACAAAAATATTATCAACGTCTACATTTAAAAAATTGGTACACAAGATAAAAATGTGCCAACTCAAAGATCTTTAGTGATCAACGTTGGGGAAGTAGCTTCATTTTTGTTTTAGTAATTACAACATTGATCATTGAAATTATTCAAGAGTCACTCAAATTTCTACCTATTACATTTGTGGTCACTGATTAAAAAATATATATATTAGATTTTACTTGTCGTTAAATAACATTATTTACTACATTAAATCAACAAAAATCAATTTAAAAGAAAAACGCGAGTTTACAATGTGATCAAAACTAAAGTCATGTTATATTTCTTATATGAATGAATTTTAAATTCCTAACTCCTCAATTTTTCTAACTTGACGTAACAAATTAATAACATTGTTTGATAACGCATTGGTACTTATTTTTTCACCGAGTGAACATTATAATAATCGTTAAAAACTTGAGTGACTATTACCATAAGAAAATAATTTCGATAAACATTGACGTAATTACTCATTAACCATTAGCATAATTAACCCTCACCAAACATACCAAAAACGTCATATACTCCAACATTGTATTCCAATTTTTTTTAACTTTTATTAATAAAGATAAATTACATATAAAATTGTACGAAAAATATAAATCAGGAAATAAAATATCAATTTTGCTTAGTCACGCCGTCTAATGAAGCTACTAAATCTAGAAAAAAATCTAAACACGGTATATTTTATCTCTGGCGAAATTCCTACCATTCGCACTGGAAATAATTTTTTTGAATATTGTCTATTTTACTTGTTCACGATTACAATGGAGAGGTTTAGTTTTACCAATTTCAAATTTAAGAAATTATATTTAAAATTTCAGAGTTTTTTAAATTTTATTTATAAATTAATTAATGAAACATATATTTTATTAATTAAATATATTTAGTCACAATTCCATATAATTTAATCACAAATTTCATATAATTAGTCACAAATCACAATTTTCATATGTCACATATTATTTTACACTCACAATTCAAAAATTTTATAGGTCATAATTTGTTTATCGGTCACAAATCAAAAATTTATACGTCATAATTTATTCATCAATCATACATCTATCAATTTAATAAGTCACATATTATTCATTGGTCACAAATCACAAATTTTACAAACACAAAATATTTTTTACGGTCACAATTCAAAAAATTTATATATCACAATTTATTCGTCTCTCACAAATTAAAAATTGAAACATCACAATTTATTTATAAGTCACAAATCACAATTATTATAAGGCATAACTTATTAGACAGACACAAATTATTAAATTATCGGTCACATGTTAACAATTTTTTAGGTCACATTATTTTTTTGTCACAAATTATGGAATTTTAAGGTCACATTTTAATAGTAAGTCACAATAAACCAAATAATTGATCACATACACCAAAACACCACAACCCCGATCCCAATCCCAATCCACCACCAATAATTGGTCACAAATCAACTAAATAATTGATCACAAACACTATCCCACCGCCGCCACTATCACAACACCGCCATCAACAAAGCCACCACCACTAGATCCAATACACTCTCAACAAAAATCATCACAACCACCCCGTCATCGCCGCCGCCAGCCACAACCGCCTCCTCCACCACCATTTTTGCAACACCACCATCACAACACCACACCAGCAACACCACCGCACATACCACCAGTTACCAACTCCACCACCACACAACACTCACTACATCCCACACACCACCGTCACCACCACCCTCATTGCCGCCACCGCTAGATCCACCATCACCTCCATACCTCCACCAACATAACATATAAAAATCCCTAACACCAAAATCACCATAAACAACAACACCACCACCACCACACCCCAAGCAGATTCACCACCACCGTCAGCATTTCAACAACGCACCACTACCGTCAGCATCTCACCAAGCTGCTACTACGTCGTGATGCCAGAAGCCACAACGATGTAGGCACTATCGCTCAAAGACGCTCACATCGTTGAGAGCGTTTGTGCACAGTTCTCACAGTTCTCACAGTTGCGACTTTCGATGGATGGATGGAGTCCTTGTAGCTTCCGGTGGCTGAATGGAGTGGGGGTAACCGCCGCGTTACCTCTGCCACAAAAGGTAAGATGGTCTCCGACGATGATTATCTCCGACTGCGACGACGGTCCTTTTATGAGGGAAGAGTAGAGAGAGATGGGAGAGGGAAAGGGAGAGGAAGGTGAAGGGAAAAAGATTAGGGTTTGAATGGGTAATAGGTTGGATAGGTTAGGGTTTGAGTATATAAATTAATTTATAATAT
>CAIGRB010003079.1:0-13386 GCA_903798255.1 Fraxinus quadrangulata | reverse complement strand
TATATATATATATATATATATATATATAAATGATTTCAATCTCCACCGATCACATTCAGCCGTAAAAATCCTCCTACTCAGAACAAAACCAAACAGGATTTTTCGCCAATAAATATAAAATTCAACAATTTCCTATCTCGTTGATCCTTTTTACTCACAAAATCGAGAAGCATCCAACAAATTTAAGAGCCCTAAAGAAATTAAGAATTCAGCCTAAATAAATACTCACAGATAAAACTAAATTAACTAACAAAAATTAATAAAGAGGGAGTAAAAATCAAAATTTGTGCGGATAAATACAAGGAATTTTGGACGGTGTGTAAACAACTTTTCATTCAGAATGATTTTTCAGTGCTTTTATTATTTGTGAGATATTAATAATTTTTTATTTACAAAAGATAACGTGTATGTAATTCAAAAAATTAAAATATCCCTTCTCTACTTATATGAGATCAAGTCCGAAACCAGAATATTATTTATTAATAATAAGTCCGACTCATCCAAATTTGTTCTATTTGCATGTAAAACTAAGATTTTATGGAATGAGTATGTTAAACAAACTAGATTAGACACCCTCGTTAAAATTATAATTCATTTCTTTCTCTCTTTTCTTATCAACTATACAATCTCCAATAAAATAATATTACATGTAAATTAAAAAAAAATTATTCTTTTTTAATGTGTCAAACATGACAAAGTTCTGAGTTGTTTTCTGAATATGTCCAACCTTTTGGTCATTGTTAAACGATTTATACAGTATGATTTGGAATAAAGTTGGACGTTTACCATGCAAAATTGTGCATAAAGTAGCTTATTTTAGCAAAATGAGTAGTCGAACTGATGAGGACGGTTGAATTGTTTAATTAATTTTTAATGAATTGATGAAACTGAATTATTTGTTTTATTTGAGGTGATAATCTATTTTTATTTGTGCAATATATTCAAATTATGAAGCTATGAGTAGAACCAGCCGATTTTGAACTCATAGTGTAATTAGCATTTGGCTTGAGATGTTGGCCATGCCTTGGCTCCTGTTTGATTTAATTATAAATAAAATTTTTAGTAGATTTTGATAAAAAAAAATTATAAAGTCTATTATTTAGAAGTTAATAAAAGTTATGTATTCCATAAAATGTATTGTTGAAAATCAATTTAAACAAAAATAGAAAATGAGTCAATGACTGAGGGACAAACAAGGACTTAGTCTCGTGTTCATAGCGCCCCCACAATATTTAAAGTTTGTTTATGGAGCTCTGGCTTGTTTTTATCATGTCTCGACAATCACAAGCCGGGATCCAGGCCCGCCCTAGCCCAGACTCAAGATTAATTGTAAAAGATGAATTTATAATTAATTCATCCCAAAGATATGTTACCCAGCTCTAGCCTGAATCTCAATTCAAGCCCAATATCCAATTGTCCAATTATTACTTATTTTTGGAAAAATTTTATATCTAAGAGATTAAGAGACATTTTGAACCCCCATTTTCCTCCAAAAATACATTTTAGAATACTATTTTGATGGAGAATATGCGGTTAAAAGATAATAATTTTTTTATTCGCGTATAATATTACTTTATTGAAAAATGTATAGTTGAAAATAAAAAAGAAAAAAATGTATTTTGAAAATAATGAGAACCAAACCATGGCCGAGTATGACCCATTTAAATCTAAGAAACAAGATTTAAAACTTAAAAAATTGATATTGATTAAATTTTATTTATGAAATAATAATCAAAAATATATTTAATTAATTAAATAATTTAAAATCACAATTTTATATAATTTGGTTACAAATTATCGAATTACTATATCACAAATTTTATAAGTAACAATTTATTTCTCGATTACAAATTTATCGAATTAATAGGTCACATATTATTCATTGGCTACAAATAAAAAATTTATAGGTCACAACTTATTTAATAGTCACACAATATCAAATTAATGAGTTACAAATTATTTATAGGTCACAAATTATCAAATTATTGGTCACGACGTAACACATTTTTAGGTCACGTTATTTATTGGTGTTACACGTTTTATGTAACGTAATTATATTGCAAATGTACGGTGTCAAGTTTTGTAATATATGATCAAGTATGAATGTCGAATCCACATGGATTGAAATTCAATTTATACAAAGTACTATAATTATTTTAGTCTTTATTTTATCTAGACGAATGATTTTTTTTAATCAATAGTTTTAACTAATCTAAAGACGAATGTGAAGATCAACGAATGAATACAAATTTGAATGAATATATCTGTATGAAAAAGTCTATGGCATGATTTCACTTCGCAATTATATAGTTACTTCTAATCAATTTATCCAGTTTTATAAGCAAGAATTTTAATCTAATTCTACTCCATCTCTCGAGTACCATGTAAAAACTATTCCTATACTTCAATTCCACTATCTCTATTCCAAATTAAAATCTAGAAATTATTAAGTTCATGGCTCTTAAATGGAACAAATTTCAAAGATTTTAAACTTTATCTCGAAACCTATAAAATCTAGGTTGTATTATTCTTAGATCGCCCCTAAATTTTCCTCTTTTGAGTGTCGAAATTGACTAGTATCAGATCATTCAATTGTTGATCAGATCATTGAAAGCATTAGACCAATAATATAAATAAACTTTAAAGGAAAAACTGAAAGAAATAACTAATATAAAATCAAAACATGATTTCAAGTTTTGCTATGTAAAACACTAGATATGAAATTTAGTTCATGATAGAAGACATGGAAGTTATTAAATCTATCAAGAACAACATAAATGAGAATTGAGAAAAATTTATTGTTGTAGTGATTCAATCTTCTTCGATGTCTTGATCTTGATTTCTTCCTTGCTCCTTGCCTTCTTGTGTCATTGAATTCCTCTTGACATTGGTGTTTAGGGTTGTATTTATAATGTCCTGAAGTCCTGGAGGAGTTAGAGACGGATTGGGCCTTAAAAGAGAATCCAAAAATTTAAACACACTTATTCTCGCCGACGACGCCTAGGAAGGCAGAGTCGTGATATGTGTCTATGCTGGCGCTTGGGGTGCCATCTTGCTGGATCCTTTCTGTTTACGGGGCGCCCAGTTGCTGAATATTTTTCTTTGGCTTGCAATATGTGGCACTAAGGCACCATTGAGGTAGAGCTTGGGTGCTGCACTTGTAGTTCACTTCAAGTCATTCACATGCTCGTTTCTTTGCAACCTTCGCATATGTTTGTTACTTCTTCTTAGCTTTTTTCATCACCTCATCAGCATCATCTTTGATTCATTTTCAAGCTCCACAATTCACCATTTTTATCAATCTACCTCACCTATAAAACAACATTAAAACGTTCTAAAAATCGTAGGAATTAGCTAAATATCAAAGATTAGATGGTGCCTAAAATATAAATGAAATACACTAATCAAACAAATCCAAACTTAATACTTTGTTAGTCCTCAAGCAAACACAAAACAAAAGAAAAGAACTAATAATTAACACAAACAAAACTAAGAAATGAATTCACATAGAACTAGTTTAGTTAGATGGCTTGCCTTTATGGCTCAGTATTGATAACATTATATCAATTCTATAATTGCTTCAAAGTTATGCAAAACCCAAATTATTACTCATCCAATGCAAAACGGGTATGTGTGTGACGAATTAAGTGCAACGCTATACATTCATAAGTTGATTCAATTCCTGACCTTAAAAGTCTAATATTTCATTTCTTCTCTCGTAGGATTCACACACCACTAAACTTTTTTTTTTTTATTCTCTTCCCAAGGTGCATTCTAAAAGTTACTTTCAATTTCTAATTTCTTATTCTTCTCAAATTTGGTTTGGTCTAATCAGTGATGTCAATAATTTATGCATGTGATGATTCTACCAAATCATGAGTACTTCGACAAACAAGTTTATACTAAGCAATTCAAACTCAATAGTTATCTAAGCCCTTAGAATTTAGTCACTATTGTACACAGAATCAATAAGCGCAATGCTCGTTTTCTTTGCAAGAAAAACAAAAAAAAAGGGCTAGATCCTTGGCATACAATCATCACCAAGCTTATGCTTGAAAGTTTAAGACACTTCACACAATAGTTTTTTTCTCAACATGCATGGAATCATTACAAGCCTAAATCATATCTTTCACCGGGTTAAACACCCTAAATTGTACTCTAGAAGGTTAAGGATGTAGTGAATAATAGGTTTTGGGATTTAGCATCTAAGTTCTTTATTTTCAGCATATAAGTATGAATCAACATATTCATGTATAACGCTACTATAAATTCACGTGCATATTTAATTTCAAGTTTCACATGAATAAGAAAAAACTAATAATAATTAGAACACATAACTCCATTAAAATTCATAAACCAACACGTGTTCTCAATTATATAAATCATGGCCGGCAAGGCTAACTACCTTACACAATTATACAATTTAAAAAAAAAAAGCAAATCACACAAAAGTGAAAAATGCGTAGTTCGATCCTAACAATACCTAACAATACCTAGAGGGAGGTGAATATGCGTAATATGCGGAATTTAAAATTACTAACGAATTAAACAACAACAAGTTATTTTTAATTCTTAACTAAATGGTTAAACATTCAAGTCAATATGTCCTAAGTTGAATTACCGTAGTTATATAATAAACAACAAATAATAAAACAGTAAATCAAATACCAGAATAATCACGGAGAAATCCAACTGGGAAAAACTCCGGGCTCTTTGCCAATCAATCTACTATAAACGAATATAACAACTTACAATCACCATACTAGACGACCCGTACTACCTAATCACCCGACTGCACTCCTTACAGCCCTCCGTAGATCCCGTGCTCTTCTATACCAATCCTTAGCTGATGTTGCCAAAACTCTCTGTGGAATTTGCTACCTTGTAGCACTCCAAGTCTTGTGAATTCATTTATCTCCCGTGGATCACGAAGAACGATCTGTTCTTCACAGACAGGAACTCCTGTCAACTTTCTTCGATCTTCAGAACTCTGACCAGATGTAGAGGAAGTAGTGATTTGATATTTGGATTATTGAAATGATGTTTTTCTCTCAAAAGATCTCACACAAGATAAATGTTGAAAGCAGTAATTTGGAGGATTCACTCTCTAGATTTTTTCTCTCAATATTCAACCTTGGATAAAAACGTGCAGATGAGTTATGATATTTATAAGTAGGTCAAGAAACGAATGGGTCGGATAAAAACTCTTAAAATCACGAAATAAAAATTTCTCGGACAGCACTGTCATTCGAACGATGGCCCAGCGACGTTGGTCGCTCGAGCGAAATAGGGACGACGGTCTAGCGACGATGTTTCTGCTTTTGTAGCTCGAGCCAACCTTTTGCGACAGTTCAGCAAAAATCTGCGCCGTTTTTCTCCTTGTTCCAAACTCGAAATCCTAGACCTACTAACTAACTTTTGAATAAATTGCACATTACTCCTGAAATTTTACATCCTATCAAATTAAGTCATTTTGTTCACAGAATTTGCCAATTACAAAATTAACTAAAACCTAACAAAGTCCTCATTTGGCATTCTGTGACAAAACTATAATCTATGTCAAGACAGTAATTAAATAAAAGTTATAATCTCAAAACAATGACATAACCTACAACTAACCACTGTCTTGAACGAACTCTGTAGAACCTGTTTTCTGAAATAGACTACTCAAACACCAGTGTAAAATGTGTGGAAAATATGATCAATAATAATCATAGTTCAAACACTTCATTTGTAAGTGTCATTTATGTCATTTATGTAATTGTAACTCACAAAGCATATTTTTCAGTTTTATATCACAAGCTAAACTACGACATAGTATCAATGCAACTCAACATACAACCTAACATACCAAAACGAAACATTGACACTATCAAAACATCAAAAAACTCAATTTACTAAAATTGAAGTTAAATATGCAAATACTCCCTCTTACTGCAAACTTTCAAAGATTTTAAACTAGTAGGTAAATGTATCTATGTCTCACCCCAACGACCTCTCGACATAAAATACAAATGTAAATCTTATTTTTTTAATGCTCCCCCTATGTATATTTTCTCTTCCCTTTTTGTCACAAATGACTAAGGGATACACAAAACTTTTAGCTTAAAAATATAATCACTCAAAAATGCAGTCGCGAGCATGCATAAGAAAAATCAATATACAGAAACCTCCCCACATAAATGACCCAAGCTAAACATGAAGTAAATTATATAAGTGACTCATATGTGTAAAGTGTCACTAATTATTTGTAACCGGGACTCCAAACCTTAATTTTGTGAGAAGAGATATGCACAACATCACTACTAATAAAGATATTCCTCTATTTATGAAAGTCAAACCAAGTTCAGTACATTAGAACCTATACATGAAAGCTCATTTTTTAGAGATCATTTTTTTTCTTCCCTGACTTTTAGCATATTTAATTTCTACATATTTCAATATTTTAAGCTCATTTTTTTTATCATAAGTGCAAGCTCTTCATCATTAAGCGATCAAAATGACCAATATAACGAGATTTAGACCGATTAACCCAAGTCAATTGACCTTAGGCACCAGGTTATGAGAAACCCAGCATGCTTAATTGCTCGAGTCAAATAAATTTCAAAGAAAAACATATGACATCGATCATTTTCCTTCATTTTTATTTATTTATCAGGGATAAACAGGAGATTAGGTCTAATAAATAAGGTCAATTCATTTCAAAGTTACCATATTAACATGTGACTGCCATATCAAATCTCACACAAGCGGTAGAGTCCTACTAACAAGATCATAGTATGTGCAATGCAGATAGTATATGAAAAGACATATACTAAATACTCCATACATAACTTAAGTCGGCAATGAAAAATATGTTACAATTCATCAATTAAACCCATGCTTGATCACAACTAACAAAATCATGTTTAATGTATATCATGCTGTAAAATAATTTTCTGCATAAAATATTTTTTTTCTCCTTTTTTTTTAAAAAAAATATTGACGCATAACAATAAAAATTATTTTTGTTTGTTTTCTCGTATAAAACATGAGTGCACCAAACACATAAAACAAAAAAAAAAATCAAATTCACACAAACAAAACACAAAACAAGAAATAGAAATGCATGAAAACAAATAAATGAATGAACATGATGTATGCATAACTTAATGTCACATAATGATAAAACACAAGCATGCACCAATAAAAATATCTAATCAGTTAGGTACGAAAAGGCTCTTACCTTTAAGAGCCCTGTGAACTATTTCATAATTTTTCAGATCACTTTTCTTCACCCAAACTTGCCTAGTGACATGAACATTTTCGGTCATCTGTGTCATTAACTTGATCAAACGACTCACCTGATTAGCAAGAAAGTTAATCTGACCAACAAACTTCTGATTCTTATTTCTATTTAAGTTCCAATCTCTACTTCTGTTTAGGAAATGACGACACTTAGGCCTTATGTGTCTTAACTCATCACAGTGAAAACATGTAGGGATAAACATAGAACCAATGTTATGAAATCTTTGATATCTATTCCTAGGTTGGAGGGTCCTACGCTGTCTAGTAGGCCTCTGTCTAACAAATCCTTTAAGATTGAGGTTAGGCACATGTTTAGGCTGGTCAGTAGCAGGGACAAACATGGTCGTAGAAGTACTAGCATTGTTTCCCTTAAAATCTAGACCTCCCTTATTTCCAGCGGCTTGCCCATTCCTAAAATATTGTCGAACTTTTCAGAACCACTAGAGAAGGGAGGCAGTTGAGACTTAGAATGTTCTACTTCGATTTAAAGGTTCTTAACCTGTATGTCTAAGGTCTCTTTTTTAGTGGTCAACTCACTAAATCTCCTAGAGAACTTCTCAAGCTCACTGGTGAGGTTCTTAACCCGAGTCTTTAAAGTTTCATTCATGGATTTCACTTTACTCAGGATTGAGGTAGATTCCTTAATGTACGCTACTAACTTCTCTTTTTCCAATTCAAGTTCCTTATTCTTCGCATTCAAGGCCTTGTTTTTAGTAAGAATCTTAAGACTCTCCTCATACATCTTATTATAAGCCTCTTGGATATTTTCCTCACTTATGGGCTCTTTATCCGAATCCTCACCACTACTTACGTTCTCAGCCTTCTCACTCTCCTTATGAGATTCATTCCTAATTCTAGTAGTAAAGACAATATACCTTCCACTTTCCTCGCGCGTGGATTTCTCACTTTGATTGTTTGAGTTAAACACATCATCAGTGAGAGTAGCATTCATAGCCTTCTCCTCACTTCTCCTATTACTAGGGCACTCTCTATAGCACCTCACAGATTTAGATTTTCTCCTAGATTCACTCGGTCCAACTTTGTATCTCTCTTGAGGGTTATTTTTCTTTCTAAACATTTTTTGAAATTTTTTAGCCAAGTAAGCCAACTCCTCATCAACCGGTGAATCAGGATCAGAAGATGCGGTCTAGATATTTCTCACAAATTTCATGGTCAGAGATTTATCTTTAACATGGTCATCTAAAGTCAGCTAAAATATATCTGGAGGGACCCAACTAACTCCTCTATCTTAATGAAATCTATGTCCTTACTTTCTTCAATTGTAGTAACCTTAGGTCTAAATCTCTCGAGCAGTGATCTTAGGACTTTTCTAACAATTTTAGGCTCAGAGATCTTTACTCCTAAGTTAGAGCTAGAGTTAACTATATCATTTAGTTTCACATAGAATTCATCAAAGGATTCATCATCCTTCATTCTAATCTCTTCAAACTTAATAGTCAACATCTGCAGTTTAGAGTTTTTAACAGTTTTGGTACCCTCATGTGTGGTTTTTTTATATATCCCAGACTTTCTTAGCAGTTTCATACACCGACACATACCTAAACTCCTCATCAGACACATCCATGAACAGGGCATGAAGACCCTTACTATTTTAATTACACTTATCCAAATTAGTTTTGGTCTACCGTGAGATATCAGTGGGTGTAACTACACTATCAACCGTTGTTGTAGGTGGAGCCTATCCATTTTGAACGCTAATCCAAATACGTTCATCTAGCGCTTTAAAGAAAGCTCTCATTCGTATTTTCCAGTAAGCATAATTGCTTCCGTCGAAGAATGGAGGCATGAACAGTGACTGACTCATCTAGAATAATATATAGAGGGCCAGGAATCGATTTAACGCTATGATACCAATTGAAAAATACGTAGTTCGACCCTAACAACATCTAAAAGGAGGTGAATAGGTATAATATGAGAAATTTAAAATTACTAACGAATTAAACAGCAACAAGTCACTTTTAATTCTTAACTAGATGGTTAAACATTCAAATCAATATGTCCTAAGTTGAATTACCTCAGTTGTATAATAAACAACAAATAATAAAGCAGTAAATCAAACACCAGAATGATCACGGAGAAACCCAACTGGAAAAACTCTGGGCACTTTGCTAGTCAATCCACTATAAATGAATTATACAACTTACAGTCTATCAGATTAGGTGACCCGTACTATCTGATCTCTCGACNAAACTCTGGGCACTTTGCTAGTCAATCCACTATAAATGAATATAACAACTTACAGTCTACCAGACTAGACGATCCGTACTATTTGATCACCCGAATGCACTTCTTACAGCTTTTCGTGGATCCCCGTGCTCTCGAATTTGTTCCAAACTCAAAACCCTAGAACTACTAACTAACATTTGAACAAATTGCACATTACTCCTTGAACTTTTACATCCTATCAAATTTAGTCATTTTGTCCACAGAATTTGCCAATTACAAAATCAATTAAAACCTAACAAAGTAATTAGGTGACTAAGCAATTATACATTCCCCAAACTAAATCTAAACATAGTCCCCAATGTTAAATTAAAGAAAAGGAAGGATAATTTACCTGAGTGAAGACATTAATTTTCATCATCACCGTAGGTGTCATGGTGAGGCGATTTTAGGTTGGCTGTGTGATTAGGGAGAAGTGGTGGCTGAGGAAAAGTCCTATCCGGATAGATAGAAGCCAAGACTGCATTGAACTCATTCCGATAATAAAACTTTTCATACACAATGTTCTGCATCAGATTTATTTGCAGTTGCATCACAATGTTATTGTTAGGATCGTTGATTGGTGGAGGTCGACATAAATGAGAAGGTCGTCCCTCCGCCACAGGAAATAGTGCACTAGTAGAGCTTTGCTTGCTCATGAACTTCCAAGTCCTATCTCGTGTGATGGATGGTTTGGGATGCACCACCTCTTCAGATGAGTAAGTCGCCACATCCCTTTCTGGCATAATTCATAAATCAAGGTAGAGTGGCCCAAACCACTTGTACTCAAACCTCTCAAAGTATGTAGGATGTTAATGTGAATAATCTTCCTAACATCAATTATCAAGTGACACTAAATAACATAATTAAGTATTGTACTCTCCTTGGTCACTTCACTTAAGTTGTTGCTCCGTAGGAGTTTAGCAGATATGAAATGATGCCAAGCCTTACATATCGCAATCATACCCGAAGCAAGAAAATTGATAACATCAGTTTTCGATTGTCTCTAAGTAGTTTCGAGCTTGGCCAACACCTTAAGTATTTCTTCGAGGTCAACACCCTCTTCACGAAGCTTTGAATAGTTTCCGTCATCCACATCCAAGAGATTATAGAACATATTAATGGAAGTTCTATAAAAGGCAATACACTTATCCCTCACAAAAACCCAAAAGTCTCTATGTTCCCTAACATTGGCATAAAACTCCCTTACAATTGGAATTTGCGCTGGTCATGGTTGTTTAGCAAACAATCCCCATCCCTGCTGGTCTATCTACTCAGTCATGTAGTTTTCAAAACCCCTCTCCGGGATACATATTTTATACACCATCGTGTTATTATATCATTCCGCCGCTTCTTGACTTATGAACTTTGTCCTATCAAAAGAGGCAGACGAAGAAGCCGTTCTTCGAGCTTTTTTTGGTGGCATTTTGAATTATAATCCGATGAACTCAATCACATTCATAACAACCTAATTAACACTTCCAAAATCTAAAATCACAATTGCAATGTAGGTTAAAGAGACTACTAATTCTAGATGTATATTTCACCCAAACCCTTTCACAAACACCTTGAGAGCACTAATTTACACCCAAAAAAATTAACAATCTAATAAAATCTTCTTCCTAAATTAAACCATCCAAACCGCAATCCACCAAAAATAAAAAACTAATACTCCTAACTCCTCCAAATCGCAACACCAATAATAATATATCAAACTTAGCAAAATGTTCCAAATAAAGATGTAGGGCACTTATCCCCTTTTGTGAATGGTGTGGAAACTTGCAATTCCTTTAAGTAATCTGCCTTTGAGTAGAAGGTCCACGAATTTGTATAGTGTTGGAGTCGAATTATGGTGTTGAGGGGTCGAATTTTCGTAAAGATTACAAGAATTTTCAAGTTATGACCTTGAGTTCGACAAGATTGTGCTAGGGTTTGGGTGTTTTTGATGGGTTTGAGTGTTTATGGAAGAAGGAATAGTATCTATTTATATTTCCCAATATCATACTAAGAATAACTAGGATTTCGTCGTATTGTGCTCTCCAAAGAGCAACTCTTCTCAAAATCATCTAACCATAGCACACTTGTTATAAGTGGATCGGCTTCGCGGTGGCCTTGATTTTACCAAAGATGATGAGCTCTTGGGGAAGATTAGCATGTTATCCCTAGAGTAATTATGTAGGAGTGGAGGATATGGTGTTGAAGATGAAGATTTGAGAGATGAGGCATGAAAAAGGGGTTAGGGCTTGAGGGATTTGGGAAATTTTGGGGTGGAAAGAGTATGGATTGATTTGGGGAAGTGTTTTTAAGGAAAAAAAAATTGGGACAGCTCCTAAGTGTTACGATTTCGGTTAAGTGAGGGATTGGGGGTGGGTGTTGGGCGCCTGGCACCGGGTTATGGGTGAAAAGGGGGGTTGGGAGGCGCTAGGTCTCTGTAAAATTTTTTTTTACCTCAATCTCCATCATGCCGTCACCCCCGAACTTGAGATTGGCCTACAAAAAAAATAAAAAATAAAAAGTTATAAGAACCAAGGATAAAAAAAATGCAACATCTAATATCAAAACAATATCAAAATGAGGGATAGAGTTTGGGTTGCATCTTAAGAAGCACTTATTTAGCGTCATTAGCTTGACGTTGATGTGGGTCTAGGTTGATTCTCAAAGAGAGATTTCTCCCACATCCCGCTTTTACTCTCCATTGTAGTGTCTAATGCGTTGACCGTTGGCTCAAAATATTGACCCATCTTCACTTATGAACTCCAATGCGCCAAATGGGAACACTTTATAGACAATAAATGACCCCAACCAACGTGATTTAAGCTTTCGTGGCAAAAGCTTTAAACGAGAATTGAATAAAAGCACTTGTTCTCTTGGCTTGAATTCTCTCTTTAAGATCATTTTGTCATGCCACATTTTGGTATGCTCCTTATAGATCTTTGCATTATCATATGCCTTGTTTCAGAACTCCATCTCTCGAGTGCCGAGTAAAAACTTTTCGTGTGCTTCCATTCTAACAGCTCTATTTTGAATTAAAATCTAAAAATTATTAAGTTCGTAGTTCTTGAGTGGAACATTTTTCAAAGATTTTACACTTTCTCTCGAAATCTATAAACCTAGGGTATGCTATTTTTAGATCGCACCTAAATTTTCCTCTCTCGAGTTTCGAAATTGAATAGCATCAAATTATTCAATTATTGATTAGGTAATTGAAAACATTAAACCAAATAACACAAATAAACTTTAAGGGAAAAACTGAAAGAAATAACTAATATAAAATCAAAACATGCTTTCAAGTTTGGCTACATCAAACCCTAGATATAGAATTTAGTTCATGATAGAAGACATGGAAACTATAAAATCTATCAAGAACAACATAAAGGAGAAAAGAGAAAAAAAACTATTGTTGTAGCGATTCAATCTTCTTCGATGTATTGATCTTGATTTTTTGCTTTCTTCCTTGCTTCTTGCCGTGTTTCATTGAATTCTCATTGAAATCTTTAGGGTTGTATTTATATTGTCTTGAAGTCTAGGAAGAGTTAGAGACATATTGGGCCTTAAAAAGAATCCAAAAATTTAAAAACACTTATTCTCGCCGACGGCGCCTAGAAGCTGGCTTCGCAACGTCGTGGTGCCATAATATGTGTCTATGCTGGAGCTTGGGTGCCAGCGTCTGGATCCTTTATGTTTATAGGGCACTTCATTGGTGGCTCCTAGGCACTAGTTACAGAATATTTTTCTTGCAACGTGTGGCGCTTAAGTGTCATTGAGGTAGCTCACAAGCACTGCACTTGTAGTTCACTTCAAGTCATTCACACGCTTGTTTGGCTTCTTTCTTTACAACCTTCGCATAGTTTGGTTCCTTGTTCTTCTTTGCTTATT
>CAIGRB010003071.1:26795-48297 GCA_903798255.1 Fraxinus quadrangulata | reverse complement strand
ACAAGACGTATTCTATCATAAGTCATTCCTGCTCTTGATTCCTCTATTTGACCATTCCCATCTTGTTTTTGAGACCGATCACTAGACCTATCAAGCATTGTAGTCACATCACATACGAAATAAGTGTCGACCTTGCAAGTGAACGAGGGAACTGGGTTCGTGTAATTACATGGACTCGATTGATTTCATTTACGAAATACCTGTGGTGTAATTGGTGGTTCCAGATATTGAAATAGCCGATCGAACCACCCAACGCTGAGGCCTGAATCTAACAATATGAAACAACAAAAATGGATTTCATATCAAGCTCGTTATTTCCATTTAAATAAAGACAAACAAACGAATTTGAGAAAGAATGCTGACAACACAGTACCTTTCAGCAGTAATCTCTGAGAACTTCTTGGGAGTCCAAGACATCAGCAAGTTTTCAACACAAAGCAAGCAACATTCATACCAGACCCCATTTACTTTGAACCCTGTATTGTCAATACTGCCAGAAAAAAGATGAGAGTTAAATACTCGAGAAAAATATAAGAAACAGCTTCAGCATTCCATGAATGTAAATGGATAAATACAAAAAAGACAAACTTCCCATGTTTCTAATATCTCTAAGAAAAGAAAATGCATATCCAATTTAAAATTGAACCATATACGTAAGAAAAGGAATTATATAAAATTCAGTAAAATGTATTTATGTGCATATACACATTTTGATTTAATTGAAGGTGATACTTTGCACAAGCCAAAGTCAGACAAATATCACAAGATGTAGAAAAATGGACAACGGCGCCATAGAAATTAAAACATATTAGAGCTGCATGTGATTACTGTGTAAGCCGAAATACATAAACAGCTAACTGAATTAGAAGAAGTAAAAAAAATTGTAGTTGACAGAAATCAGAAATTAGAATGGACGTCTTGGAGCCGGGGCCTGTGTTCAACACAGTGTCCTTAAAGCAATATTCGCCCCCTCACCGAAGTAATTCGAGCGCTTGCTTCCCAAGATACAACGGCTTGTACTGCAGCTGTGCAGCCGAACTGAAAGAGCGTGCCGGAACGGAATCACCAAGTGACTGGAAGAAGACAGAAAGCTGAAGAAGCTGAGAGTGTCGTGCAGTAGTTGTGTGTTTGAATGGAAGAGACTGTCCGGTATATATAGGCAAGGAGGAGCCTTTGCCACTTAATGCACACATAACCCCTTCATTTGAATTCTGACGTTTTGGAGTTCATTTGAATTTTGACGTTTTGGAGTTACAAAATAAATAAAAACGTTTTCAAGTTATGTTTTAAATGGAAAAACGTAAAAGAAAATTTTCAAAATGTGGTTTGCACTTTGTGGCCAATTTTTGACTCATTCGGTCCGACATTCGTGTACGCAGGTCGCGCGCCCCACACAAGTTCAAGACTCAAAGGCCAAGTCGGTCTAAGATTTGCACCCCCATGCGGGCGCGTAGGCCATGGAGGAGTCTCTATGCAACAAATGGTTACACCTTACAAATTATTAACACATATATAAATTGGTCCACAAACTTGTTTCAATCCTATGTGGGATAACTATTTAAGTTTTCCCACATTACCACATTTCTTTTCCTTTTCCAATGTGGGATGGTACTATTTATAGTCTCCATATATTCCCCTTTTTCCATTTCTAACTAATGTGGGATTGTAATCCATTTTAAGGCTCCTCTTCAAATCCCAATTTCCAAACAATGTGGGATTAATTTCACATACACAAGTGAAAATTTATTTGCCAATCCATATATTTTCCAACAATCCCCCACATGAATGGAAATTAATAGAGACACGGAATACTTGGTGACAAAGTTCCACAGTTGAAACCTGCATAGGATAGGTAGGTATTACCCTTTGAACTTTCCCTTATGAAAATACATTTACTTTACTAGCTGATCAGTAGACGTGATGTCTTTGAACTGTTCCACCTTTTGTGTAAACGATGATGTACCTCACACAGGATTCTTCCTAACACAATTCAGTTCTCATGGTTATGTTCGTTTGTGGCCATGAACATATGCCTGGTTCAGTGAGAGTTATTAAGAATTGAGCCTCACAATTCCCTTCGAAGCGGCCCCACTTCTCTCTCACATAGGTGATTTCTTAATTAAGAGTAACATGCATTACTCCTCTCGGATTTCCGACGCACAAGAATCATTAAAAGCCTGTTGCTTATCCTCTTTCCACGGGCATCACTGTTATTACAGGAATGAGATAATCCCCACAGTGATACTGTTAAGTATTTGCAATTAGGTTTTCTCATTGAACCTAGATCTTGGGATCTCCAGTCAGCTAGGTTGAGTTTCCATTACAATAACTTATTCTTTTAGAGGCTTAAGTCTCATTCCTCTCGATGACTTTGCAACCAACTCTCTATTTAACCCTTTGGTTAGCGGATCCGCAATGTTATCTTTAGACTTTACATAGTCAATAGAGATAACTCCAGTTGAGAGTAATTGTCTTATGGTATTATGTCTACGACGTATGTGTCTAGACTTACCATTGTACATGTTGCTTTGTGCCCTTCCAATCGCAGATTGACTATCACAATATATGCAAATTGCTGGCACAGGTTTTGACCATCTTGGAATATCCTCTAAGAAATTGCGTAGCCATTCAGCCTCTTCACCACATTTATCTAGAGCTATAAACTCAGATTCCATGGTAGATCTCGCAATAACTGTTTGTTTAGAGGATTTCCATGATATGGCTGCACCTCCCAATGTGAATACAAATCCACTAGTAGACTTTGAGTCTTTAATATCAGATATCCAATTCGCATCAGTATATCCTTCAATAACTGCAGGATATCTGGTATAGTGCAGTCCATAATTACGAGTATATCTCAAGTATCTTAGTACTCTTACTATTCCTTTCCAGTGGTCAGACCCTGGATTACTAGTATATCTACTCAGCTTACTAACTGCGTAAGCTATATCTGGTCTTGTACAACTCATTAGGTACATAAGACTTCCAATTATTCTAGAGTACTCTACTTGAGAAATACCATCGCCTCTATTTTTCGATAGATGTTGACTTGTATCTATTGGTGTTCTAGCCTCGCTGCCAGTATCATCATTATTGAATTTTTCCAAAATTTTGTCCACATAATGTGACTGACTTAGAACGAGTCCATCTGATGTTCTTGAAATTTTAACTCCAAGAATCACATCAGCTAAACCCATATCCTTCATGTCGAATCTTGAATTCAACATATTTTTAGTAGATTTAATCATCTTATCGTTGCTACCAACGATGAGCATGTCATCAACATAAAGACATAAAATGACATAACCATTTTCTGTGTCTTTGATGTAAATGCATTTGTCACATTCATTGATTTTAAACCCAGTTTCCATCATGGCATTGTCAAATTTTTCATGCCATTGTTTTGGTGCTTGTTTCAAGCCATATAATGACTTCACCAATTTACAGACTTTCTTTTCCTGCCCTGGAGATGAAAACCCCTCGAGTTGTTCCATATAGATTTCTTCCTCTAAGTCTCCATTCAAAAATGCAGTCTTAACATCCATTTGATGTACTTCAAGATTTCGTAGTGCAGCAATCGCAAGTATCATCCTAATAGATGTTATTCTCGTTACTGGAGAATATGTATCAAAGTAATCAAGGCCTTCTCGTTGTCTGTAACCTTTTATTACTAATCTGGCCTTATACTTTTCAATAGTTCCATCTGCTTTCATTTTTCGTTTGAAAATCCATCTGTAGCCTAGTGGTTTGCTTCCTGGAGGAAGATCCACTAGCTCCCACGTATGATTCTGCAAAATGGAATCTATTTCACTTTTAATTGCCTCTTTCCATTGAGGTCCTTCTGAGGAGTTTACAGCTTCTTGATAGCTTCGAGGTTCACTTTCAAGCATATAGGTCATAAAATCTGGACCATAAGATTTTCCTATCCTTTCCCTCTTGCTACGTCTTGGTTCAACCTCAACCTCAACCCCCTCTTCTAGTTCTTGGTCCTGACTATTTTCAGTCATAGTCTCATATGTCCGTTTAGAAGAGCTTGCTTCTTCTTTGGACCTGTATGGAAATATATGTTCAAAGAACGAAGCATTTCTCGATTCCATTATCGTATTTTTGTGTATATCTGAGATTTTAGATTCATACACAAGAAATCGAAAAGCACTACTGTTTTGTGCATATCCAATGAAGATGCAATCTACAGTTTTCGGGCCTATCTTCACCTTCTTAGGTGTAGGGACAGCCACTTTAGCAAGACACCCCCACACTCGTAAGTATTTATAGGAAGACTTTCTTCCTTTCCACAACTCATAAGGGGTTTTTTCCATTTTCTTTCGGGGCACCTTATTTAAAAGGTAATTTGCTGATAACACTGCTTCCCCCCACATGTTCTGAGGTAATCCAGAACTTATTAGCATTGCATTCATCATTTCTTTTAAGGTGCGATTTTTCCTTTCAGCAACACCATTTTGTTGTGGTGAATAAGGTGCGGTGGTTTCATGTATGATTCCGTGTTGTGCACAAAATTCAGCAAACGGAGCTTCGTATTCACCACCTCTATCACTTCTCAACACCTTAACTTTCTTGTTAAGTTGATTTTCAACTTCATTCTTATAGAGAATAAATTTCTCTATCGCTTCATCTTTACTTTTTAGCAAATACACATAACAGTATTTTGTGCTATCATCGACAAAAGTAATGAAGTACTTGTTGCCACCTCTTGTTTGTACAAATTTTAAATCACATATATCACTGTGAATTAAATCAAGTGGTTCTGTATTTCGTTCAATTGACTTAAAGGATGACCTTGTCAATTTTGCCTCAACACAAGTTTCGCACTTATGTTTGGAATCAATATGAAACTTAGGTATGCAATTCAAGTTAACTAGTCTGCGTAAAGTATCATAGTTAACATGTCCTAGTCTACCATGCCACATATTGGAAGACTCAAGCAAGTAAGCAAAAGAGTTTACTTTATTCATTTTTGGTTTAACAACCATTACATTGAGTTTAAACATACCATCGGAAACATAACCTTTTCCGACAAACATTCCACTTTTTGACAAAATAACTTTGTCAGACTCAAATACAATACGGAAACCATGCTTATTTAAAAGCGACCCGGACACTAGGTTCTTGCGGATTTCCGGCACATAAAGTACATTGTTAAGAGTCAGCTCTTTTCCTGAAGTCATCTTCAGAACCACCTTGCCTTGTCCCTTGATTTCAGAAGTTGCTGAATTTCCCATGAACAACTTCTCTCCATTTTCAATTGCTTCAAAAGCCATAAACAACTCTTTATCAGAGCACACGTGCCTTGTAGCACCGGTGTCAATCCACCACTCTTTTGGATTTGAACCCACCATGTTCACTTCAGAAATGACGGCTGCAAGGTTGATGTCAGATACATCTTCAACCACATTTGCTTCTTTTTTCTTCTTCGGCAAACGGCACTCCGTAGATTTGTGACCAATCTTGTCACAATTGAAGCATTTCCCTTGAAACTTCTTCTTAGAAATTCCACCTTTTGGCCCCAACTTGGGCCCTTTGCCACCAGACAGCCCAGACTTGTTTTTATAGGTCTTGGAGCTTTGGCCATGCTCCACAACATTTGCTTTAGCCACAACCTTATTGAACCCTCTTTCAGAACTTTTGTTGTCTTCTTCAATTCGAAGTCTAACAATTAGTTCCTCAACGTTCATTTCCTTTCGCTTGTGTTTTAAGTAGTTTTTGAAATCCTTCCATGCAGGAGGTAGCTTTTCAATTATGCAAGCCACTTGGAAGGATTCACTCACAACCATTCCCTCGGAATGAATTTCATGCAAGATCACTTGTAATTCTTGTACTTGACTGATTACGGATTTGGAGTCCACCATTTTGTATTCCAAAAAGCGGCCAACAAGAAACTTCTTGGCTCCGGCATCCTCGGTTTTGTACTTTTTGTCCAAAGACTCCCATAATTCCTTGGCCGTTTTTATTGTGCAGTACACATTGTACAATGAATCAGCCAAACCGTTCATCACATAATTCCGACACAAGAAATCAGAGTGCTTCCAAGCATCCACTGCACTGATTGCTTGAATGTCTGGTAACTCAGCTTGAAAATTCAAGTCACAAATTATTGCTTCAAAGGTTTTTCAATTAACAAATAAATTGGTCTAATTAACCAAACAAAACATTCAATAGGACAAAAATTGTTGATATATGTACAGTAAATTGTTGACACATCCTTAAGGAGTTTATTATTCACCGTTTTTACATATATGTCCCGTAATAAAATTTTCAGTTTATAATTTATAGTATGAAATTTTTTACTCTTATTGATATTTTACTTATAAATATTTTTTTACATATAAGTAATTTTTTATATTTTTAAGAGAATTTTTGTTTTATTAGTAATATTTTAAATTTATAATCAAATATTTACACAAAAGTAACTTTTATCTTATATGTAAATTTTTATTTATAAGTAAATTTTTAAACTATAAAGCATTTTTTTCCTAGTAAATAACTTTTTTTAGTTAATATATTTTTATTTACAAGTTAATTTTGAATATGTTGATTATAAATAATTATTTTATCAATGATAAAATTAGAAGAAAATACGAAAAACGATCAAAACCTACCAATTTGATGAGTTGAGAGAAATGATCAAAATTATAATATACTAAGTTTGGGTTAATTTTTACACCTTCCATAAGCGGCGTCAAAAAAAACCTACTAAACATCAATTTTCCCAACTCATAAACGGCTCCACCCAAAACTAGTGGATAAAACTCTCAATTACGTCTTTAAGGTCCCTTGTCACTTAAAGGTCCCTTGTCACTTAAATTGATACTTATCATTAATAGTGCTACAAACCATTATCCTCTAACGAAGGCCAAAAATAAAAGTTCAAGCATCAAAAACTCCATAATTACGTAACCTTATGGCTGCTTTCACTTCGATGTAATGAGGGGAAAAACAAAATCTTATTCCTTAAAATCTTCTCTCTCGATCCGTGTAATCTTGTCAAGGTTTTTATTAAGTAATTACAGTAAGTATATAAGTAAACCCCAAAGAAATGATTAATATTCTCCACGAAAACAAACAGAACTGGCCATGATAGCAGAAGCCCAGACGATTACGTTTCTCTTTGGCCTATTAATGCTGGGGCAATGTCCTATAAAACTCTCCCCCCCTTCTTGCATGTAGAGCCAGCATATTCAAAATTCTGGAGTAGCTTTTCCTCCTGTTTCTATTCAAAAATTTTAAAAAACACATTAGCTGCTAGCATATGCAGGAGCTGGCAAGAAAGGAAATGGCGCAACTGAGGCGTATGCTACTGGTGGACATGCTTGAGCACCGACCACATCGGATCTATATTTTCTCTGAGGAAAGTGTTCTGAGTTGTCTACACCACTCTCCAAGGAAGGTAGAAGTTCAACAAACTTGTGGGACTTCTCCACTGGCATGGACTGCTCACTGTCAGATAGACGATGAACTAGAAGGCCAGACATAAATACCGGAAGATAAAGAAGGCTAGCATGGAACATTCTCCGGGCTGTTTTTGCTGTCCGGTTCATGTAGAATGATGCTGCAGTACCACTAATTGCAAGAGCAAGTACAGTCGACTCAACGCAGAACCACCCAGACGTTATACCCCCTGAGATAGTCATCATTCAGTAAGCAACATTGACATCATTATTCAGTAAAATTTATCTAGTGCAAAGCATGCTCACTTGTCTTATGCTAAGCAACACTGACATGATTGGTAATCCAAATTCTACAGTGATAAATATTATATGGGTAATTAGCACATAACGTCCTCACATTTCACTGTTATTGTAGAAAATGTCCTTATCTTTCATTTTTGACATTTTCACCCTTATTTCCACCTTTCATTGGACAAAAGGTCCTTTATTTTTTCAATTAAAATTGTAAAATGACGAATATACCATTCTCTTTAAATAAAACAAAGGAAAAAAATTGCAATCATAGTCCCAATTTTTTTGTAAAAGCACAAATGAATCTCAAATAAATTATTAAAAGGGTAATTAGCACATAATGTCTCTATCTTTCACTAATATTGCAAAAAACTCCTTACTTTTTTTTTGACATTTTCACCCTTAATTACACATTTGATTTTGCAAACCTTCATTTCTATCTATTTTCATCCAGTTTCTCAATAAAAAGTTGTAAAATGACGAATATACCCTCTTATTTAAATAATAAAAACTAAAGACTTAATTACAATAATAGCCTCAATTTTTTTAAAAAAGTGCAAACGAGTCCCAATTAAAAATTAAAAAGTGCCAACGAGTCCCAAATAAATTATTAAAGAATTAGAAATTAAAAAAATATTTTTTATTTAAATAGGGGGATATATTCATTATTTCACAATTCTTTATTGAACAAATTGATGAAAATAGATGGAAAGAATGATTTACACAATCAAATGTGTAATTAAGGGTGAAAATGCCAAAAAAAAAAAGGAAAAATATGGACGTTTTTCGCAATAACGGTGAAAAACAAGAACATTATGTATTAATTGCCCTTTAAATAATTTATTTGGGACTCATTTGAGCTTTATTAAAAAATTTGGGACTATAATTGCAATTATTTTTTTCTCTTTCTTTTTTCTTTCCTTTTGTTTTATTTAAAGAGAAAGGTATATTTGTCATTTCAAAAATTTTAATTAAGAAAATTGGTGAAAATGACCTTTTGGGTAATGAAAGGTGAAAATAAGGGAGAAAGTGCCAAAAAATAAAAGGTATGAACATTTACCACAATAACAATGAAATGTGAGAACTTTATGTGCTAATTACCCAATATTATATTATTTCCTCTTTGAAAGAAGATGAAGATCTTGAAGAATAATAATATTAATCTATGGAATAAACAGACAAAGAAAAGAAAAGAAAAAAGGCAAGCTCCACAAAATAAACACTTCAGGTCAAATCAACCTTCGATCTTATTAAATCCCCCCCAAAAAAGGACACAGAACTGACATGCCATAATCAAATGGGATGACATTCTCTTTTGCATTCATAAAAAGCAGAGAGGAAATAATTATGATTACTAAACTTGGGATGGAATAAAGGTTAATCAAGATGTACGAACAAATTAGTCGAAGTATAGATGCTGTCTTGTCGAAAAAATAAAAAGGAGATTATCCTGGGTGAACTGAGATGACACGCGCACTAATATTTTTTTCTTGGGAAAAAGACAAAGCAATTGTCCAATCTTTGAGATTTAAGGAGGCAGATTTGATTATATACTAGTAATAAACCTAGCATACTCCTAACCGAAGGAAAGAACTAAGGCCAACTAAACAATAACAAAAAGAAACAATTAAAAATTTTAAAATTAACTCACAATCATACGCAAGGTAACCCAAGGGAAGTAGATATAGGCAGTTCCTCAAAGCAACCGAGGCTGTTCTCTGACCAGAAGCATCTGCAAGAGAAAACATTCTGAACCTAAAAGGAAAGAAGATGCAAAAATTAGAAAAGCGTAAACTTGATGGATAGCATTTTATGAAATTGACATAATGTTCATCTGCAGAAAAGTAAATGCTCGACTCTTAAGATGACAAAGCTGATAGTTAAATATATAACAATACCAACTTCCTTAACCATTCAAATAAAGTAACGTGAATTTTTCATTTCCCTTGGTTAAGATCTATCGAAGGAATTCGGTTGCTACTTGCTATGGAAGCTCTAAGCTTTGCAGAATGTTACTTCATGAGCTAGTAAAAAAGGATGGAGCAAAGGGTTCTTTAGAACCAATTCAAAATGACAACAGCTCGTGTAATACACTATTCTACCAAGACAGCTGATCTAGTAACTTTCCCATGCCAAATGAGTTGAAACACATCTTTTAAGTCGAGCACTGTCATACAATAAACTCTTATATACTCAAAAATAAAAAATAGTATGACCTCATACCCTCCATCTTCATAATCTTTGCGGCATAAGTATGCAAGGGCCATAAAATGAGGTAATTGCCAAAAATACAGAGCAGCAGGGAGAATCATTCCATTAAGTGAAATCTGGCCAGAAGCGGCAGCCCACCTTGTGATGGAGAAAGAAATTACTGTCAGGCTGGTTGAAGTTAACGTATATTGGTGGCGCAAAATGGGATTTTATGCATAATTGAAATAGCAAAATATATATTTTGGTTAAAGTAGTTTCTAAATACTGCAATTATAGCAACCTAGTGCAAAACTTTATGATGAATAAAGAAGAGATTCAACCAATCATGGTTAAAATCAACTATTAATCTTTTTGGTACCTAGATATGGATGTAATATACCCGATATTACTTGTCAACACTAGTCACATAGGAGATGGATGAGAATTCATGTAGCAAAGTTCTATTAGCAGACAATGCTGGAAGAAAAATGAAAAACAAGTATGGATGTCACTGATAAGTTCATCATAAATGGGGGCAAGTTCAGAAACTAAAGGTTCCTATCTATGCTCCTTTTCCATGGAGCATTTAGACCAATCAATGCTGAACTTGGACAGAAAACATACACCAATAAAAATTGGGGTAGAAGATGGTATGGGAGGTGGATGGATAATGTTATGATTTAATCAATTTTAAGGCTGAAAGGACAAAAAATTTAGGGTAGATGGATGAGGGATAGATGGGAAGTGGTAGGATTTTGGCATCTTGAAGATGCAAAAAAGTAAGATCTTCAGGTTGTACTTGGGTACTTCGGCACATTTGGATCTGTCACTTATGATGCGTGACTCGGGGGTAAGAAGGGTGTAGCAAACTGTTTTGATAGAACTGACTGCGAGCATAGATTGCTGAAAATTAAAAGAATGAGTTTGTATGGAAAACCAAAGATTATGAAGATAATGAAAGTCAGATATCACGCAGACATCATAGATGGGTTTTGATTGCATCACACAATATTAGATGTGTTTCTTTTTTTTAATATTGCTACTGCTAACAAAACTAATCAATTCAATTTCAATTTGGGATATTACTCTAACTCTCACTCTCAACTTCATCTTCATCTTCACCTTCTCACCTCCACAGCCACCACAGCCGCTGAATTCTTTTCCTCACCCACTGTATAAGTTTCAGCATAACTGACTGGTTTGCTTAAAGTCTAATTGTTAATTTTCATCACTTTTTTAATGTCTTTTTGCGACTTTACTATTTGATTTAAACATGGAAATATTATTTTGATCGCTTGGAAGGATGCACCACTTTCTAGGAGAGGACTGATGAGCGAGAGCAGATTGTGGAGAATAAGTAGTTAGACAATGGAATTTATAAATATATATCTATATATATTTCTCTTAGTAAGGGCTGCAAAGCATAATTTTAGAATGGATCTAAAATATATTTTGACCTGATGAAGAGGATAATATCCAGGAAATTTGAACCATCCAATTCATACAAGACATTTTTCAAAAACTTAGGATACCACTAATACAGGACATTATCACAGCTAACAATGAAGAAAGCTAAACCAGTAACGTAATGGGCGAAAAGAAAATGTCAACAATTCATCTTTTATTAAGGATACAAAATACTCAAACTGAAATTGAAGGTTACCAATACGTCAGCCACCAAACTGAAAATTGATGTTCTGGTTTATATGTACTCAAAATAAAAGGATCCCATGCGAAAGGAAAAATACCACCAATTGCAAATACAACAGCAAATTTTTAAATCAAGCATAGCTCCAGCAAATTTTCACTGGGGAAGAATCTTAATAGGAGGAACATTCAGCATGTTAAAAAAAGAAATGTTTGTTAAAAGTGGCTAATAGAAATTACCCAAGAAGAGGTGGAATAGCACCAACAATAGCCCCAACCCAAGTATTTACTGGATGTATCTGCTTTAGCGGAGTGTATACAAATGCATAAAGGAAAAGATTTGAAGCTGCAAGGCCAGCTGCCAGCATATTAGCCTGCCACCTTGGCATAGAGATTGCAACATCAGTCCCTTTCCCAAGGATAGATAAGATAATATCATATCCTAATATCAGCTATCAAACAAGTTACTGAGACATATGTAACCTCACAGGCCAACAATGCAGTGCCAGCTACACCTACAGACGATGCCCAGGTGATTGCATGAGGTACAGTAAGACGTCCTGATGGCAGCGGTCTATGTCTGGTTCGTTTCATCTTGGCATCATTATTTACCTCAAATACCTTAAGCACAGCATTTGGCAAATAAATGGAATAAATATATATAATGCAGTATTTATAAATATACCAGACATTATAAACTGAAAAACAGCTTTGAGAGTGTAAACAAAAAATCAAAAGAATAATACTTATAAAGTGATCGTATATTGCCGAACAACTAATAGAAATCAAACAATTGCATACACAGAATGCTTTTTCTTTTAAAAATTATAGATTTATATGTGACCAACTTTGATGCCACATAGGAGCACTATTCGTTTTTAACAAACAAATTTTAAATAATACAGCAGAGGATAAAACTATGAGCATCCCACTATGTTTAGTCACTACCTAAGTTTCACTTCAAGCAAGTTAATCAATAACCACCTACTTGCTCGCATATCGTCTACAAATGCAAAAGAAGGCACCACTCACCGATACATCTCTTCTTTGAATTGCACATGTCCTTTTTCTCTCTCATTTGGTTACTTTCATGATGAACTAAAACACAATGATAATATGACCACAGGTGATGGTAGACTAGGATGATCAAGTGAACTTAAAAGCACAAGGATGATATCTAATGATTCTAGAGACTCAACCGGAGAAATAAGCAAGGGTTGACAAAAGAAATAAGTCCACCCTGCCAAGTGAATGTCTTGTTTCCCGTGAGGATTTGTTTCCATTTCTTCCGTATTTAAGGATTTTTCTAAAGGTACAGATTTTTTTTAACAAAATTAATACACGGGAGACTGTCACTGTCTCCCTGTGATTGGCTGCTGCAAAAAACTGTTTTCGCAGCAAATCACAGGGAGATAGCTGTCTCCCCTGTATTAATTCTGTTAAAAATCTGTACATGTAGCAAAGTTCCATATTTAAGGTCATGGGAGAGAGAAGCAAAACTTCTTTTCGTTTTACTTCTTCCATTTTCTCCATGGTTTTTTATTTATTTATTTTAAAAATAAAAAATAAAAATGGCTAACATGTGTTTGTACAAGCTAAAGATACTGTCAACTACGTGAAATTAAGTCACCATAAATATGACGGAAGAACATAAAAGCAAACTCACTTTCTAATTTCCCAAAAACTTATCATATGAAAAGCATCACGGACCACGGACCTGATTTAAGGAGTTGGCAGAAGCTGCAACCATCATAGTGCCAGCACAGGTACAGCAAAGGCCAAGATAATCAACAGAACTGCTGCTCCCAAGGATATATCCAGTGCCAGAAGTAGCAACAACTAGCATGCTGAACACAATGTAAAAGGATAGATGAGAGTACGAGCATTCGAGATGTAGATCTAACCTAGTTACTGCATAAAAAATCCTCGTAACAGAAAACATGCATATACTGATTGCATCTCCCACGGTAAGTGCCAGAGTAGAGTATAAGAGAGTTTTTTTAAAGAGATTTTGAAATAACTCACAAAGAAGCAACCAATAAAATTCAGTATGTCTGGTACAAATATCTGGCAACATAGACCAGGATTTAATACATTTTGATGGGCCAACATTTTTTCACTTTAGTTCAAATGTATGATTATGAGGTGGAAAATGTACTCTGAAAATACAGTAAGTATACACGGTTATTACATCAAGATGCCAAGTTTTTTGACTAATGTGTACAGACCATTGGAAGTCACTTTACCCCCTCTCTTAATATCACACCATATGTGATATTGTGTGATTGTGATCAATTAATTTTGCCCCAACTACATCTTATGTTTGAAAAGAATCCATGCACGTGATAATACTCTTTGAGAATATATATGAAAACCACAATTTTGATAATAACAAACACAAAGTATCGCTGATAAATTTTCTCAACTTAGTGCAATTACATGAACTAATGACCAACAGAACTTCAAAAATGTACATCCCATCTTACTAGCGTTCTCTGAAGATGGAATTAAAAATGTATACAGCCAACAAGACTTCAAAATGAGGATTAATTGGATGAATTTTTTGAAAGTTTTCTTACTTGGGAGTGCACGTAGATTTTATTAAATGTCATCCAATATATGGAAGAACCATGCCAAAACTATTTTTGTTCATTTTTCATATTTTCCGTTGGCAAATTATCTTCAAGATCATAAGGTTTATGTACGAGCTATTCTCTTCCTTTATTTGGAGGAATTTAACTAACCCTTGCCCCCATCATAATCCAGGTCAAGCTATTAACTCTAATCCATTCTATACAGGTGATTCAAAATTTAATGATAAAAAACCCAGAATGTTAAGCATGTACACATTATGAAAGATCACAATATACAACTCAGAGTTCTTTTCCTTAATTTGACATACATGATATTTAAAACTGCCTGGATCAAAAGGAGTAGCTTTTTCCTGAAATAATCACTGTTTCAATCAAATTTTAGGTTCTTGAAGTAAGAACCTATTTAAGAAGGATCTTTATCTCCTTTTCTTAACGTACAGGTGTTGGAAAAAGAAAAAATCTACCTCAAAAGGCTACAAGCATATCTCAAATCAATCAAGCATAAGTACTTGTAAATCATGATAAGTGGAGATTATCTGAGCAACATAACACTTTTGCTTGATACTCAGGATTATTCCATAAGCGATACATAATTCTACATACGGCAGAAGAAGCAGTATCTGATAAGATATCCTGGTTTCTATTCTTTGAGGGGAGTGGAAGGACAGAAAGCGCATAATTAGTTACAATGGAGTGAAGGAAAATGGATGTAAGTCTAGGAATTACGGAAAACACATGGTACAGATTATCAACTCTCCCTTCCCCTCAACCCACTAAGCCAAATGCAGAAGTTGGAAATTCTTCATCAAAAACATAGCTTTCATCAACTTAACAGACAAAAGCCATTTAAAACTGATATATATACAAACCATAGGGTAGTCACGGTCAGTAGGCCTTTTATTTTTCGTTTGCTCTTTGAAATATAAACATTCTGTTTAAGCTCTTAAATATACACCACAAAGTATATCGCGTTCCAATCAGCAAAAACAAATTTTCCAAATTCATTAGCCAACAAGAAATTGAGCAACTTGACTGACATGAAATCCGCTTAAAATATGCTTTAAACCAACCAATATCTCTAATAAAATGGATCTACCTTTCGAACATTATAATGCTTGGCGTCACGAAATTCCACCACCTCAAAATTGAAATTTGTAAAAAAATAATAATAATAATAATATAATCAAATAACATATAATTTGTGTACTGAATAATTTTTAACAACCTGAGACGAGCTTTGGAGAGCTCCCAATAACAGATACCATAATGCTTGGCCAAGTCCGCCACATCCTTAGTCTTCAACACAGACGAAGCCGCTAACGACGATAAGTCAGTGGCGCTGGCTGACGCGGCATGAGCCCTAAAATTTACGATCCCAGAACCCGCATCGGACCACTTCACCGGATCGGCGGCCGACGTGGACTGTGGGCTTGTCGAACTAGATCGACCTAGAAGGCCATGGCAGGAAGGTTTCGGGGATGGGCGGAGCAAGGAGACAGAATAACTCAAGTTGTAGTGGGAGAGTTTGGATGAAAAACTCAGCGAGTTTCTCCACATGGCCGAGTCAGGAGGATCGATAGTAAATTATGAAGTTTCGACAGAGTTTTCGACCACAGGGCCGATTAGATGAGATGGGGGAGAAGTAATTGGAGATTCTGTGACAGATGTTAAATGACTGGTCAATAAAATTGGGCCATGTCATGAACGTAGTTTCCAACCTCTGGCATGCATTTAGGATGCTTAATTGCTAATTAGGGCATTTCATAATCAAGTTATTTAGCTCTTGTTCCACAATCATTCAAATTACTCATTTTCGATCAAACATTCATACAATAAAATATTTTATAAGTAAATTCAAAATTGTTTTCTTCTTTTTAACTACACATTCTCCTAAAACTCACTTTTCAAAACTCTTTTTTCTTCCAATAATAGTTGTCAAACATGGACTTATATTTCTAATGATAATAAAATTACTTCAAATATTCCTTTCAAAAAAATTATTTCATAAATTTGATTTTTATAAATTGTTAATAAGACGTGGATGTCAAGTCTTAAACCTAATACGTCTAAGTGTTTCTAGACGAAGTCTTGAAGTAAAATAATTATGCTAGATGTATATTCTTGTATACATCAAACCTTACACTCCCCTCGATGTGATATAATTTGGACAGAAAGAGAAAAATTGTTGGAGAAATCAAAGGGGATGAAGGTGCCATGTAGTAGAGTATAAAAGAAGATGTTCACGGGAGTATACATGTAGCACGATTGGACGTAAAATACAAGCTTTCCAAGCCGGAAAGCTTGTATAATTGTATTTTTTGTTCTTTTTTTCTTGCTACCATAGACCAATCAAACTGACTTTTCAATGGTGGAGTTCCGAATAGATATTATACCAAGATTAGATAGTTGTTTGAGGAGAATTCATGAATTATTTTGAGAGATTTTATCGTATTTGATATTATTTCTTTTACAAAATTACTAGCTTTAGTTAAAAATAAATGAATAAATCCCTTTTATTAGTTTGGCATTTTCCCTCATTTATTAGAGATTTTAAGCACAAGTAAGATAAGGGTGTTATGTATAGACCGACTACTGAATAAAATTAGTAAGGAATTGTTCTCTTCGTGTTTCAGTTTTTTGTTTTGAATTTTGAATTCATTTTCAATTTTGTATTTTGAGTGTATGTTTTGAAATTGTTGAAAATACGTTCTTTTTGTCATTATAAAAAAAAAGTTTCTGGAAATTGAAAATTGGAAAATGCGTTTATTTTGAAATTTTTAGAATTTTTTTTATAACCTCAGTATCGTGGAAATGAAGCATGCTTCACTAATACTACCAAAAATCGTACCTGCTGATTTTCGAGCTCGACTACTGAGAATGAATACGAACAAGATCTTTCGGTACCTGAAACAAAGGCGTCGAGGTGTGTCATCGTCGCTCCTCTGATACTTAAGTCAGGGAGAGAATTTGAGAAAATGTATATGCTAAAAAACTAGGTGAAAGCATACCTTAATAATGAATTTGAATGATGTATTTATAGAGGAAGGTAGTGCATTCCTAGTAGGATTACAATATTGAAACTCCTAAGAGTTATATCGTGATTGAAAGTTGTAACTTAACTGATTTTGTATCACCATGTGTTTGGATAAGATTATGACTCTGATAGTAGAATCCTTTCAGGATGTGGTATCATATCATTAGCATGACTCTATTTCTTAGGGATGAACAAGCTTTGACACGAGGGAGAGTTCTAATAAGTCAAAGATTGCATGGCATGAAGTTGTAACTGTGATCTTGAAGAAGACCTAGTGGGCCGGGAAGACACAATCCTGAGGTGACATTCCTGAGGAGGTCACGAGGCATCGCGGCCAAAATAGCAAGGTGGTCCTCGAGCAACATGAGCTCGACCACAATAGGACTCGTCACTCACCATATTTCAAGAGTTACACTGCATTCAACCGAATGTATGGGATCGTTAATAGAAATCTAAGCATTTTCTTCTCACAATGATTGTATATGTGGCTCATATAGAGTGTGACATGAATTTATTGAATCAAAACGGTTGATGCCAAAGCGAGCAAAGTAGAGTGATGGGAGCGGAGCGACGGCATCGGCCTTGTGGGTTTAATTCATTGTTAGTTTGCCAGGGATGCTAAATAGGTTAGGGGTGCGGGGGCGTACGATACATGTGTATTTTCTTGAACAGGCCCCAAAGTCTTGTATGTGCTTGAACTTGGGCTAGAGTTAGTATAAATAGTAATTATGTAACCCTAAATTCTTGTATAGGCTCCTTGTGGACGTAGGCACATTGTCGAACCACGTTTAATACCTGTGTTGATTTCTCTATTCTTTTGTGCTTAAAATCTAACATGTCCCTTTCACATGAAGACCTTTGGACTAACAACTCAAGAATCCTCTGTGCAGCATAGACGATTGCTCTCCGCTCTCTAGGTGCTGCGCAGAGATAAGTTTGAGATGAGTGTCCAACGGGGCGAATGAACGGTGAAATTGTCTTTTTGAAGGCCTAAACGCTTTTGGTAGTTGAATGTTTAAATGGTATTTGAAACACAGTTATGTCAATAACAAAAAAAAGACATCAAAATATTTAAAGCAACTTTTTGAACTCAGAAATGTGACTTCATGAAAGATGCAGAGAAGGTTTACAATGGTGCTTCTAGCCTCCTTAGGTACATGTTGAGATCTCATACCACCTATTGTAATATATCATGTCATCAAAGTGCTTGACATAAATTAAATATCGATGCTTAAGAGATTAATAATGTATATATGTATATCATTAAAATATGCAGCTACGGATAAACAATTTTATTCTGGACCATTGGAAGCAAAGTTCCAAGTTGATACTTAACTAATATTTAATTGGTTGTGGTTCTTAAAATTGAGAATTGGAAGCAAAGTTCCAAGTTAATACTTAACTAATATTTAATTCGTTGTGGTTCTTAAAATTGAGAATAACTAAGCTAATTTTCCATTCTAGCTAAATGATCAAATTTTAAGCCAGTTAAAAAAATTTCTTGTGTAACTTTTCTATTGAATTAATCACTAAATTGAGGTATTCAAAATAATCGAAACTTCCATCGGAAAAATAAAAAAAGTATGAAAGTAAAACAATAAATAAATAAAATTATACATTATACAAATTTTTTTGAAGTATAAAATTAACTAAATTGGACAAATTATAAGTCAGTGCCCAGTTCAATAGAAGAAATCAAATAGTTTAATGAATATAATTTCTAGTGATACTCGGAACTGCGATAAAAATTGTCTATTATCGCTAAATTCTAACAAACATGGACAGAGAACGATACTCCAACTTTCTAATTTGTCATATTCTAAATCTAAACATATATTTAACTTAGGATGCGTTTAATTGCGAGAATATATATCTAAAGACTTACATTTAGGTAAGGTTTCTAAATCTTTTTTTTTTTTTTTAAAAAAAGGGAACTTATTCCTAAATAATTTTACTATTGAAATCATAGAGTTAGGTTTTTTTAAAATCACATATTTTAATAAATTTGGTTAACATATCGACTGAAAAGTCTTTATGTAACAATATAGTAATATAAGATTAACTTTTGGATTTTTCATTGGTCGTAATTTAAAAAAAACTTAATAAATTAATGTAACGATAAAAATTCTCTTTAAATAAAATTATAAAAGAATTTCACTATTACATCCAAAAAAAAAACTTAGTAATTAAGTTAAAAAATAACTTAATATTAAGAACAAAGTTTCACTTTATAACATTAAAATAATTATTATTTGCATAAATTTAATTGATTGAAGGAAAATAAGTAAAATAATAAAAATAGAATAAGTTAATAACTGATTTAAAAATATATTGTCTAATAAAATAATGGTTAGAAAAAATACAATCATGCTACTTGTACAATCTTTTTTTATATAATATTTGTTGACATGTAATACTTGACAACACCACATTCATCATTTAAAAAACTGTTTTTTAAATCAATGATCTGAATTTTGACAACATCAATGTTGTCACCTACAATTATCAACAATAATTGTACAAAAAGGTTATTTCAACTTATCCAATATTAGTATTATAACTATAAAGCATGACACGGGCCCACTGTCCCCCCTCAAAATAGGGGATGAGTGATGCAGATTATTTTATGGATTAATCTTGGTGTACGTTATGGACGCCATAACAGTGTCNGTGATGCAGATTATTTTATGGATTAATCTTGGTGTACGTTATGGACACCGTTATGGAGTTCATAATGTACACCAAGCACTTCCCTTATTTTATTTGGATGTGGGTCACTCCCCTAATGTGAGGAGAGTGTCAAACTTGTTGTATACAAAAGTGTACAATAAAAATTATTCATTAATTTTTGTACTGATTATTGATGACATAAACACATTCAGTAACTCTCGTTAATAATCGCTAGCAAAAGTACGTTTATGATAATCAATAATAATGGTGTCAATATCTTATTTTCCATATTCTATGGTGTAAAGTTAAAAACTCAAATAATTAAAAAGAGAAAGATTATCATCACTTCTCTAAATGAATAACTATCTGAATGCATTAACATATCAATGGGAGTCATATTCTTCTCATTCACAATATTTTGATCTGCTTGTGGGTGACTCACAAGATTAAAGCTTTGAAAATCGACATTAACGACATATACACGGAGGGGTGTTTCCCTTGCATCCTTTTTGTTTATATAAAATTGTCAACCTAAGATTGTTTCAAAATAAATTTGAATGTCTTCTCTTTTTTTGAATTTCACAAAAAGTTGTCAAATATTTCGACCATCATCGATGACCATCTGTCAACAATTAGGACAATATCTTAAAATAAAATATCTATCACAATCTCTAAATTTTCCTCACATGTTGCTGAATGAAGAGTTGTTTTTTTTTTTTTTTTTGGGTGCAACTATATATACAATAAATTCATCAGCTTCTAGTAATTTCTTTACCACAATTTGGATACATATCGTACAACATAATAGAGAGCACTCATCCAAAATCATCTACTTCCTTTGTTAGAATACCAACCTCAACTTACAGCACTCCTTATTCTAGTTCCTTCTAGTTTCTTCTTTAGTTTGTTATTAGTTGTTGGTTTGTTAGAATTTAGTCTATAAAAGAGCATTGTATTCACCTTTACATTTGAACTTGATGAATAATAAGTGTTCTACATCTTCTTCATCAGTTCCTTCAATATGAATTTCATATTGAATATATCATCCTTTTATTTTCTCAATATGGCATTAGGGCAATGGCTTCTGTTCCAGCAGCTCTCTTCTTCTTCTTTGATACAGCTTCCTTGCATCTCCATGGTAGAAGCTAAATTCCTGAGCCTCTTGTTTTAATTCCTGCATTTGCAGCAAGAACGGAGGATGTCCTCAGTTGTCTTCATCAATGAGCTATTCCGCATTAATTGTTTAAGGTTCTGATCTCTATTCTGAGCAAAACTCCTTCTACTATTTTTCTTTACACAGAAGAACCATAGTCGCATGTATCGTCGTTGGTGTTCTCGGAGTTTTGATTCTCTTCACACATATCCGGTGCCTCTCACTCTCTTCAAGGTGAGGAAAATTGAGTTGCAGCATTTAATAATTTGACTAACTGTTCCCATCAAAGGTTCTTTCGGAGAATTGAGGATTAGAAAGTAAAGGCACCAGCACTTTCTGGAACATTTTTCGCCCCTATTGAGCGTGTGAAACTCTTGATCCAAAACCAAGATGTAATGATTAAAGCTGGCAGATTATTTGTAGCCTTTAAAATGCTCCTGGCTTCTTCTCGCAACTGCCAGCACAAGAGGCACTTTGACAAGGCCCTATCTTCAAATGTTCAGTGGTTGGCTGTGTC